>CAJQUW010015452.1:0-298181 GCA_907163375.1 Prostheceraeus crozeri
TCGACCTCTTGTAAAATAATTTCTCTGAACTGCCTGATCTTTGTCATTAACACAATCATCAAACACAACACAATGTTTTTTCGTTTTATTTAGTTTACTAGGATCTTGCATATTACCACTATCATCTATTAGTTGCATCGATATGTGTTTATTTTTATTGTGTTCTACTAGTTGTTCATTTTTCGCTGCTTCTTCACACCAAGAACTTATTTCTTCTTCATACTCCGATTTTTCATATTCTTCAAACAGTGAAGCTATAGCTGATTTTGTAAGATTATTTTCAAAACTATATTTCAAGAATTGTTAATTGGTTGGTCTGCTGTTGTTGTATAAATAATAAGATTGTTATAATCCAAAAAGTTTGGTGTCGTGAGAATTTTAAATAATAGATACGTTTTCCCACAACCTGATCTTCCACAGATAACTGCTAAAACCTTACTGGATAGGTTGGGATGATGATTGAATTTCACTTTCTTGTTTAGTGGAGATTTTACAGAAGTGTTTTCACTCATTTTTTAAGTCAATATTTTTAATTAAACCTCTCGTAATAATAGATCTATCATAATCTCTTCACCTCCAAAATTTATTGCCTTTCCTTTCTCATCTGTTATTCTAATGGTAATGGAATTAATTGTTTTTCGTGTAACTGGAAAATATATTAATGATTTTGGGATTACATTTAAACTGTAACCAATCGGAACTGTAAATGCTGGATAACTGAAGATATTATTTGTTAGCTTTCCATTAACATAACCACCTTCTATAATATCACACTGAATGTTGATAGAATTTATTTCAGTTATTTTAGGTATATTTTCACTGATATGAAAACCTTGTGCATAGAGTTTCTTTTTAAATCCTAATAGTTTCGACAATGATCTATCATGATTAAAATCAACTTGATAATTTTCATCTAAAGTAAGAGAAAATTTATTTACTGCTGGTTCAACTGCGAAATGTAATTGTTTCTTGTCTTTAAATTGAATACCTAAATGTCTTTTTATTTCATTGGAAATAGATTCAACTTCATAAGATCCAGGAAGAAAAGTTAATTCTTTCCAAGTTTTACCTTTGTCATTTGAATACTTAAATCGGTCATTTACATCTTTGATAATATTTTGTATAGTGTTAAATGTTGAAAAACTAGTTAATGCTACTTCATAATGTTTGTCTTGTTCTAAGTGAATAATAGGTTCTAAATTACAAGTATGCGATGACGCAGTTGCTATAAATTTTAAAGTCGTACTAAATTTTGATGAGGTTAAAATCTCGGTTAAATTTTCTAAATGTTTATTAATTTTTTCTAGTTCTACCGAAGACATTTTTAACTAGATAATTTAGATAAATTTTGATAGTCTTTTTCACTTATAATTTTCTTTTCTAATAGTCTTTTTAAGATTGCATGTATTTCGTTAAAACTAGAGTTATGTCCTTCATTTCTCGCAGCTAATAAAATCTGTAATCTATTCATTAATTCTTGTGGATCATCGGGCAGGAAAACTGTTGTCTCTTTTAGTCCTGTTCCTGTTTTTGGGTAACTAGTCGGTGTTGAATAACCAGTTCTTGCTGGAGAAGCAGCCATTGGTGTTGAATAACCAGGCGGTGTTGAATAACCAGTTCTTGCTGGCGAAGCAGCTGTTAGTATTGGTATCTTTGTTCCTGTTTTACTGGTACTAGACGTTTTGGATAATAAGCCATTCAAATTTTTATAACGCTTAAGAGTTTTTGCAGTTCCAACCTTGTCTAACATAGTTTTGTATTTCAGTAGATCATCAGTATGATAGTCATCTAAATCCGCTCCTCTTAATAAATCCACGAAATTTCTGTCTAAACTGAAAGCTGTTTTGTCTGGTGTGAAAACTAAACTTTCTTTAGGATTTATAAATAATTCTTCTCCACCTAAGTAAAATCTAAGAAATGGCTTTCCCTCTATAAATGAAGTAGAATGTTCGGACAGCATAGATTTTGGTAATTTCTTGTCTATGTTTGCTTCTAACAAACCATAATCATCCATGATGGTTTTCTGCACTGGATCCGCTATATCAATTCGTTTATCATGAACTGCAAGTTCTTTCTCAAGAATTTTGAGTGGTGCAATAGTTTTTTCAAAATCAGTTTTCACTTGTTCAGTTAGGTGTATTTTTTCTAACATATCGGATTGAACGCAAGCTTGCAGCATTCGATATTGTCTATGTTTTTTCTTCATAATATTTTTCTGTTTTCTTAATTCTTCTAGTTGTTTTATTTTTGCCTCATTTGTGTTCATTATTTTATAAGATAATATTTGAATTTTGTGGTAGCATAGAGATACAGCAAAAACACTTTGCTGAACAACTTATTTTTGTTCTATGGAACTTTGTTCTAACGTTTTTAATAAAGTTCTTATTTCTTCTAAAAAAGCTTCATTGTTTACTTTGTCTTGAGATTTAACAGGAATTTTAGTTGCTTCTCTAGCTATTTGATCAAATTTTTCAATCTCATCTAACGTAATAACATTGTCATCACACACTCTCTGGAAGTAGTAATGTAGTTTATCATATACTTCTTTGACATGTGCATGTTTCTTACTTAAGGATTTTCGTTTCTTAGACATTACAGATTTATCTATCACTGTTGCAAGTGACGTTGTGAAGACACCTGTGCCTGTTAAAGCAGTAGCAACAACAGGAATTGTAAGAACGCCAGATGAAATGACAATAGTGAGAGCGCCTAAAGAAATTGTTAAAAATGCTCCAACGCCTTGTGTCACATTCTTAACTATCGTCCATCGTTTTCTTAATTTATTATAATGTTCCAATCTTAACAATAGTTGCGCTTCCTTATCTTTCATGTACCTGACTCTATCTTTGTGTTTTGCTATATCCATTTCATATGATAATGAAGGATATAAAGGGGCTGATGGTTCTTTTGTTTTTACATCTTCCATTTTTAAATGAATATTTTTGTTCATATTCATTTTTTGTAATTATCATTATTTTATTCTACATTTTTATTACATTTGGGTCATAAACATTTTTTCCTCATTTGTATTTTTATAAATTTAAGCTAGTTTCCTATTTGTTGTATTTTTCCCATTTGTATTTTTATAAATTTAAGCTAGTTTCCTATTTGTTGTATTTTTCCCATTTTCGCATCTATTTTGGCCCGTAAATTGGTGATTTTAGAGGTAAAAAAAGTTCTTGATTTTTTTTAAAATGCACTTGACCTCCGGACTATTACGGAAATTTTTTTAAAATGCTTGTCCTGAACCGGTCAAATAACCATTACTCTTCGTTTCTCGTCGGAGAAGCCAGTACGTCAAGAAAAGCAGATGACTGACGTTCAGATAAGACTGTGATCAGATGATGAGCGTTCGCCAATGAGTGTAGAGTAATGCATCTGACTCGAACACCCAGATTCCGTAGACTTCCATGATTTGTTTTTGCGTGATTGATGTGACGCTATGTTTAGTACTGTAGATGAGTTCATAATCACGCCTTTCGTCCGAAGGGAATATACTGAAAAATGACAGTCGTCAAGCAAGGTAGGCCAACACCTGATTGAAAAAAATTGAAAGTACTCACAGAGAAAGAAATACGAAATACACAAGACATTTGCATCAAAGTTCAAACACTTGAATGGCTGACCAGCCGTGAGAAACGCAAGAAACTATTTCCCTTCCTCCTTTTCTCTCGAGAAAATGTGGTCTGGACATAGAGGTGATATACCTCCTTGAGTAAGGCGGTTAGGCGACATGAGCAATCAACTTCTCATGTGCACATTCACTTGGCATTAAAAAATGTTCGGGAAATTGTTATTAAAAATTCATCTGTTATGAAAATTAATGTTGTAACATAAAAAAGTCTAGTATAGAAATAGTATTCCAAAGCCGAGCGAAGGCCTGTGGTCTGGGAGCACGCGACACCACTGACCGTGACACAGACAGTATTATAAGTGCAAGCATCCCCTTTACTCAAAATATCTGCTGTTAGTACATTGAATTACAGAATATAATACAAGCACTGAAAATTCTTTTCCTGGAGAAAGCCGTCTAAAAATTCAATAATGTCGCCTATCAAATCACCAATAATTTGATGAAAGTCTAATAAGAGTTAAGTAAGCGTATTAAAATTTAAAGCGTGAATTGTGCTCCGTTTTGTGCAAACATTCACAAACTCGTAATCTAGTGGAATGCCCTTGTCTATTGCCAGTAAAGTCAATCCTGTCAAGCGAGCTTCACTCATTGTTGAACGAAGCTACGTTTTTGGGCGCAACATGACTTCTCGTCCGCCAAAATTATTCAGCAAATGCCACTAAATGATTACTCGCCCGCCAATGTATAGCATATAAAGCATTCATTCAGATGACTAGGGCGGTTCAAATATGCAGCGAAATATGTACTAAAAATACTAAGAATATGCAAAAAATATGCAATAAGATTTTAAGTAATTTCCTTGGCCTCCTTTATGTTCAGGTAGGTATCGTTTTACTTCTATCTTATGAACCATGTTTTTATCGAAATTTGAGCAAAACACACGAAGCGGTTGAAAGTAAGTAATTCTTACTAACAAAAATTTCATGCACTTATAATGTATGAACATCCAAATTATTAGCTGGAAAAATACACAAGAATTATGTGTTCTGTGTTTATCGAAAAATATCTAAAGTCATTTCAAGTTGTAATGAACTACCAGATGGTATCGTAGTTCTTCTTCTGAAAAGGTACAGCGATTGAAGCGGAAGAAAGAGCGAAATTCGCTGAAACTTCTCTCCACATCGACGCTTGTCAATGGCGCGAACTTGAAACATGTTATATCATGGACTGACAGAGCGCTTGCAATGGAACTGGAGGAGCCGCCAAAAAGAGTGTCATGAATGAACTTCATGGCTGTTAAACTTGGGTTCTTCTCCAAGGACGATCGCAGTTTCTCCAAAGGGTCGTTAGCGGGTGGCCCGGAAAGTTTAAGGCTTCTTTCAACCTTCTCAATTATTTCAAAGCTCTGGTGAATCGTAAGGCCTCGTTTTTCAAGCTCTTTTATGCTTGATGCAACGACGGGGAAGTGAATGGAAATCTGAGCAATATCAGTGCGCAGTGCGTCATCGAGAAGTGCGCTTTGTGCAGATTCAATCGCAGACGATTCAGGTGATAATTCAGCAATAAATTTCTTTACTAAATCGAAATGTTTTGCATAATATGAGACTGCATCAATCCATGTCCCCCAATGACTCGTCACTGGATTGGGAGGCATTGGCAATGATGTAGATTTGACAAATGCAATACGGCGCATAGGTGCTTTGACGAAAATTTTTTTCACCAGAGCCAGGAACTGATTAACTTTAGGAAACCCCACTGTAATATTTTCACCAACTCTGTGCAAAGCATGAGCAAGGCAAGTAAAATGGTTCATCTTGCGGAAAATAAGCTTCATTGCTTTTCCCATCTTCTTCATATAAGGTACAGCATCGGTTAACAAGAGGAGTACATGCTCATAATGAACACCGTCAGGCCACAAGATAATCACTGCGTCGTTGATTGCTTGAGCAACACTTCCACTGTTCGTTGTCTCGAGAATGACTGTATGTAAGAGGAAAGGAGCAATTATGTTCCGACAATTCCGACAATTATGTTGCAGATATACCGATTCAGTGAGTCTGACGATTCATCAACCATTATGTAAATATGATTGTCGGCAATTTCATCACGTATATTTTGGATTGTCTCGTCATCGATGGGCCGCGTCAGCCGCCTTGCCGTAGATTCGCTGGGAACATTGCAAGAAGGAATATACGATTTCAAGAAATTTCGGAGTTTAACGTTCTGCAATTTTTCCAGTCGAATATCGGCAGCAATGAAGGCTTCGGTCAGATCTTTGTTGAAATTCTCTTGACGAGTGGAGTAATTGTCACTGAGGAAATTGGTCAAAAGTGGGGTTGATGAGCTTTTCTGTTTAGCGGATTGTCGATGTATTCTCGTCTCAATATGCTGCTGTATTTGACTTTTCTGGTCAGCGACGATGTTTTTTGTTACACTTTTTACAATGAATCACTTCGCCATCTGTTGTAAAGAGGTCAGTTCCAAACTCCTTGATGTAATTTTGAAGACGAAGTTTCTGGGATTTCACCTTCGACATATTGATATTGTGGTTCGAAATATTGCGAGGAGCGAACAAAGAAACAAAAAATACGGCAAACGTAAACTTCCGTCTGAATGCACAGCTCTTTGGTTCAGGCAAAAAACTTGAGTCACTGTCAATAGCACATCGATCAGTCAGCAAGACAATGCTGGGGAAAAGTTCTTGACCTTATCTGACACTATCCTTGCCAGCGTGATTCCTTGGCCAATCATTGCTCAGCGCTTTTTGTTCTGGTAATGACGCAGTGAAGGTTAGTTACATCCTGATTCACTGCCTCGAGTCTAACAGTGAGCCAATCATAGCCACGCCATTAGATACGACCGACACTGAAGGTTACAGAAATAGCTTGCTATCTGTATGACATTAAATTTAAACAGATGTTTCGCATGAATATGCAAGATAACGATGAAATTTTGAACATATGCATTTTCTTCGTATGTAGCCAAATATGCATTGATATGCACATATATGTATTTTGCATATTTGAACCGCCCTACAGATGACAAAAACATGATGTATTAGGTCTAAAAAATGAACAGTAGTAATGAATGGCATACGAACAAATGAATCGATCATATATCTGGGAAGTTAAACCACACACAGACGCCTAGCAGAGCGCTCATACACCACACACAGACACCGTAACAGAGCGCTCGTACATCACAAACAGATGCAGCGGCGTCGGGCGACTAATCATTCAGTGCCACTTACTGAATAATTTTGGCGGGCGAAAAGTCGTGTTGCGCCCATTTTTGCTTGTCGTAGCTTACAGAACGAGCGCTCTGCTGTCGCCAAAGTTACGGGGATTCAAGTAAAAACTGTTAGTAGAATTCAGATATTGGGATAAAGGTCAGAATTACACAACTTCAGAACTCTACAACATTTGAAGGCCGATCTTCTTTAAGAATTGATGTTTGAGTGCATTTTCCAATTTCATATTCTTCCCCTTAAGCACTAAAATAATATCTTTCAAAGGGATGGGGCATTCCCGGTATTCCCCTCGATACGCCTATGGCCATAAATTTTCAAAGACGTGAAATATACTGTAAAAGTAACTTCAAACAAGAGCAACAAAATCATGCTATAAAATGATCCGATGTGTTGCTGTTCGCTTTGGAAGATTGTCGGATACATCCACGTAGGTGTGCTGTTGAGCGGTCAGAGCTTTAACTGCAACTGATTGTACAATTCCAATCCAAAATCATTGTCAGGCTTTACATTAATGCAAAGCAGATACTGCTTTCAATCAACTATTCATATAATAATGAAGGCATTTTGTTCTTTTCAGTTTTATGCAGTTGAGAATGTCGTGGAGATTGCCGATGATATGTTTGGTCATCGTGGCCATACTTTCAAAATGTGATGGTGCTTTTATAAAGACACTGACAGCTCAATTTGATGTCTGCACAGCATATAGAAATGTTGTTCAGAAGGGTGGTGGCACAATTCCTTCGACATGTAAACCATTAGCAGTTTATATGATTTCCCGACATGGTTCGAGATACCCAAATCCTTCGGATATACCCAAAATCACTGCCTTATTCAAAAAGTTGAATACAAGTGGGACAGGTTCAGTTAGTTACAAAATTAAAGCTTGGACAAATCCTTTCACAAGCAGCAATGCGGGATTACTAGCTCCTGAGGGTGCTAAAGAAATGAAAGATCTCGGAGCATGGATCAAAACGCTAGTGCAAAAATTGGGCTTGACAGTAAAAAACATTAAAACGTACTCATCTTATTATCCACGAAACAACGCCAGTGCTGCTGCTTTTTATTCGAATTTCGGTTCGGTCACAAGCAGCTCAGTTATCATTGACGATAGAATCACCAGGTACTACACCTTTTGTCCGAAGTACATGCAGAGTGTGCTGAACAATAAAAATGCTTTTCAAGAATATCATTCATTTGAAAAAAATACAGCAATGGTGAACATGTTAGGTACTGTAAAAACAAGCTTCGGACTTCCAGCCAATGTTTCCTTCACTTTAAGTAAGTTTTATCTATTATTTGCTCATTATTTTATATAAAGTAAAATTATAGCTCATTTATTCATAAATAGAAGGCAAAATTCAACTTCAGATCTATGCTGGTATTGGGCTTGAGTGAAATTACGAGAGATATCCTAGCAAAGTTGGGTACAATTTTGTTCTTGAATTCTTAATTTATCCGAAAATTCCTTGGTACTCTGGCCAATATTAAACCCATAGAGTAGGGATTAACTAAGACATAAGACCCATTAAACCTAAGACCTAAGATTAAATCTAAGACCCATGGGAATAGCCACATTTTTAGTGAGGCAGTCATTTCAACAAAATTTATTTGAAATAGACTCAAATGCCTATGTTACTCAACCAACACTTGAAATGCGTCGGCACCGCACAATGTAGTCTAGATGTACATGTACATGCATATAGAAAGCAATGCAAGCTTGCAAATTCTTACCGCATGAAGCAACACAATACATTCAAGTTATTCTAGTGTTTGATGAATTCCGAATTCTTGCAATGTAAGGAGTAAGAATATGCATGTCTTATGAAAATCTGTTGAATATTTCTTCTCAAACAACATTTTCCTCAAGACCGAAAATTCTATTCAATGAATACACAATTGACGAATAGTGAGAATCTGCAGGTGATGCGGTGAGAGAGCAAAGACACGCATATGCTAATAGTTTGTGCGTCATCGTGACATCGTAGGCAGCGAGAATGTGACATCTTCAGCCGTTGTACACAATCACGATTTTGTGATAAATTTACGATATCACCATTTCTCTCCTAGTCCACTGATTTCGAGTAGAGCAACATAAGAAAACTCAGAAAATGCTAGCTTTCCCCTTGCCTGATTCATCATCATACTTACATATTTAAATAATAATTTTAATAGCAATTGGCATAATCGGTGGTGCAGTTTCCTGTTTATGCCTGACAAATAATGAACTGGAAAGAATCGAAGTCGAAGAATTTATAGGGAGAGACAATTCTGTAATCGTACACTATTTTCTGCACATTTCTTGGTACTCTGCTGAATGCATCTGTAGAATACATGAAGAATACAGCACAATGCTCAAATATTAATGATATCCGACGCAATTGTAATGCATAGCATTTAAAAAGGAATTCTTTTAACAATGTCGAAAAAATATTCAAAAGTTCAATGAGTTTCAATTTGCGAAATGCTTCATAATTAATAAAGTAGTACAACTCAACTACTGAATGCTACAATTACCACTTGCTCGGTATCCCGTGAGAGGAATCACGGGATTTGGGGATTGCAATCCCTAGTGACATGTGCAGCTATATAATGCATGTTTCATACCGGCCAACCAGAACAATGACAGTATTGCATATACTAGTGGTATGAATTCAAGACACATTCAATTATTGCAGGCCTGTCAGGTTCCCATATATTTCAAATTTCTTTGCAGTCACTGATATTCATTAGTATTGCACACGTGCGTTTGACAGTCATTGCAACTTTTATTATAATGTATATGAGTGTATTAGTGAATAGAGAGTCTATAAGCACAGGTAATTACAATTTTTGAATTTCTCCTCTCATTATGCAGATGATCTGAAGCTAGCGTATGACATCTGCAGATATGACACGGCAGTTAAAAATTACGCGGCCGGGTTTTCTCCTTGGTGCGAAGCATTTTCAAAGTCAGACATCAATTTGCTTGAATATTACGGAGACCTGAAGGTAAGCTTGAATATTATGTGATGCATAGTGTAGGGTGTATGTTATATTGTATTGAAATTGTCTTTACAACAAATTTCTTTCGAATTTCATTGGTAATTAGTTATGACAAACCTGCAATGCAGGTGTCAATGTTCTTTGCTTGAAAAGAACGAGACATCGCATTAGAAACTTCAGTCTAATTTAGGAGTCCAATCTATCTTTCAAGGTCCGAACGATCTCATCAATTTTACGTATTTCTTATCAATGCGCTCCTTTAACAGCAAGATAATTTGCATTTCTTTATATGGATTTGATGCATGTGCGTTAGTCTATGACATGTACATATTACTTAAAAAATATTTTGTTCCGGACCTCTTTATATTTAGGATTAGATAAATAAGCATATCTAAGGCTAGGATTCCGTATAGGTAAAAGTTTTTAATTGATTCATGCTTCTTCGCTATAATGACTATATTTTTGCTCCATCGATGAGATAATATCCTTTTAGATGGATATGTATACTATTGATTGTCCTCTCCTTCCAGTGTTTCAACATTTCGTGACCATTGATCATGCTTCTATCATATGTAAATATCATTATGTATCATCGCATCATTGCACCCCATCATCTTGTATCCATAATCATTTTTCATTGTGTCATTCATTACATTAATTTTTGTATCATCACCAAAACGTGTTTTCTGTTGAAAAATATCCGTTCTTCTATTCTGCTATTTTGCTTATGGGGAAGCCCCAAATGTTTTAGTTTGACCAACACGCTGTAATTTTAATAAAAGCACGAAAGGGAAAGCTTAATAAACTTTCAACATACACTTAGCCATCTTCTGATGGGTTTTGAAAATGGACTTAGAGAGTGTGCAAGTATGTTTTGCGCAAAAGCAGCATTGATTATGCATGTCTTGAGTGCAGCACATAATATTCATAGAACGGCCACTGAATATATGAATTTGCACTGTATAAAAAACGAGCACAAAAACTACACTAGAAAATTTAGATTTATAATTTAACTGAGGCCATGATTATTCTGAATGTAAAAAACTGAATATATTCCAATCTTACTTTTATCGAAAAGTCCTATAGCAATCTCAGCTATGTGCATAGAAAGCATTTCATTGTACTTTTGATGAATGACATTAGAAGCAGTGGCGGCTCGTCCATTTGGGCATGTGGGGCACTGCCGCACCTATTGAAATGTTGTCTAACTTAAATAACCAGCAACATCAGTAGTAGACTCCATTTCTTGATCATAAATTTCAACTATACTTCATGTACATCTATTCCATTTGCGCGACAGTGACGATAGCAGAATCCATCAATCGTTTTCAAGACTGATGGGCGCGCCCAAGCATCGAGATTGAGATGACGTGAGAGTGGTTCATTTCACGATCTGAGCGAATAGACAGAATTAACACGCGATGAATGCGTCACAGAATGGGCACTCGAGAGGGAGCCCTAACGCTTCTGATTGGTTAGCCGTCAATGCAAAGACAATGCATTGTGATTCCCTTTTTACTGAGTGAGGTGATGTGAGGTTAGCACCCAGCGATCAGTCCATAGAGGTAGATGGATCAGTCCATGAATAGACAAAATGTTGCTTCAACCGTGTAACTAAATGCAGTGACATAGACTTACACATGTATAGCATGTTGCTAACATATTCTTTGCTTTTCATTTACAAAATAAGATCCTTTTAGACTAGAATTTTGATTATGTAAAAATTTCATGCTTATGCCCCACCTGGACCAAATGTCACGAGCCGCCACTGATTAGAAGATACATATTTTTAATTCATATAGTAACTTATTATGAGCATTACTGACTACTAGGGTTTTGAGCTAGCCGCACCTGCTCGCACCGATGCATCGTTAAATTTAAAAAAAGTTATATTAGAGCACGTAGGCCTACATTAAAGTATATCCGAAATACAAGTTGTTAGGCGTTCAAGATTGTCATGCACTAATCAGGTAAAGCTTGACGGTTGGGCCTCTGTCTTTCATGGAGAAATGCTCATATTTTCAAATTGAAAGCAAATTTTATGGAGGACTAGGAAAATTCTAATAGTCCTATGAATTGGAAACAACTTACTCTGATCATGCTTATTGTGTACATCTTTATGGCAGTTCTTATGGAATTTTTGAAACTGGATGAAAGCAGAAATTATGAAGACATGCAACAAAAATGGAATAAATTACGATGACTAAATTTGTCAGTGGCGGACGAAACCTCGGTTCTTACTTGATTTACATAAAAAACATATGCAGCAAAGGAAGAGCATATTTTTGATCACTTTTTCAAAATGCCTTCGCACTTCAGGAAATGTAGAAAGATTCGAAGCAATGTCTCCATTATCTGTGCAATGTAAGAAGTCAGGATTTCGACATTACTCAGCTTCAAGTAGCATTCCTTTGATGCGACAATGTAACCGGATGGCGAAAAAATCTTACGGACGGATTAATCCGAGAGCTAGTGACGCTTTCTTCCTAAATTCGCGCCCGAGCTTCTTGATATTTCTAAATTTGTAAATTGTCACCCAACATCAGTAAAACGACAATACTTAGGCTATAATTCCAATCGCTTTGCAAGATACAGAGGATCAATGATCACAAAATCTGATTTGTTAATGTAGATCCAGGTGCTTCCGAGTTTGGTACACCTGATAACGTAATGATCTAACATTTATATAGTCACTCAAAATGAGATTTGTCATTTTTATCATTATGATTGCACTTTTAGGACAGAATACTCCCACAACAGCTAGGAAAGCGATGTTTCTGATAGTAGCTGACTTGCCTGACTTGCTGTTTACGTTAATGAAAGCTTCACGACAACGAGAGTTATTATTGTATACACATTTTCCAACTCACAAAAATGATGCTCACAAAATTTCTTTGAGGTGCAGCACGGTTTCAGCAATTGGTTCTTCTGAAAATCGAGCAACATTTACTTAAATCGGTGTCTGACCAAAAAGTTGAAATAACCATCAGCAAACAGCTATTGTCCATTTCTACTTACTTCCTCGAAGCGACACGTCAGAATTCTAGGGATAAATCAATCAGCTGAAAATAATACTGAGCAATTATAGTTTTATTGATATTAGACCGATTCATAGCAGATCATAAGTAGCTTTGATCTGAGGAGATGAAATGGTTCGATAGACACTAGAACAATCATCAGGAATGAGTGAAATACATCCTACACGTAAGTGATATGGATACCCCACACTTGTCGGGATACAACTGGAGTGGGAACGGGAAGTCGAATTGAAGAAGAAATAAGAATTGACTGAATTCATAGACCTCTGCTAAATTCACGTCTTCATTAAATAAAATGTGCTGTGTCTATAATAAATTATGTGACATTCATTTTGTGATCAGGACAGTCTGTATGTTCATCTGCAACAATGACATTGGTTGTCATGACGTTTTCATTATCTTTAAGAGCAATTCGGGGAAGCTAGTGGTTGCGTGGAATGCCACATTTCTGCCTACTCTGGAAGATGTCTGTCTTAAAAAGCAATCAAAATCATAAAAATGTCAAACCTCATTTTGGGTGATTAAATAAATGTTATATCAATGCTTTATTAAGTGCACCAATTTCGAAAGTACATCCACGTAGATCGACATAAAACGGAATAGGCCTAATGTAAAATGGAATTTTGCGATGTTTGACGCTCCGTAGCTTCCAAGACGACTGGAAGTAGGCCTACACCTTAAGAATTGCCGTTTTAGCGTTTGTCGGGTGATAATCTACAAATCAAAAATATGAAGAAGTTTGTGCGCGAATTTAGGAAGAAAGCGTCAGTAGCTCTCGCACTAGATCACTGGCCGCTGGAGTGCCAAGATAACCTACATCTTTGCAAGAGGAGCAACAGGAGGGTGCGCTGTATTAACAATGAGATTCCGAAATTTTGAGGTCACAGGAATTGAGATTTCGTGGCATAAAATGATTTGTCATGGACTCTAATTATCGTATTTTTGTCACTTTTTTCACATTATTTTCTCAGCATCAGGAAATGTATCGGCTGTTTTATGATGGCAGTGATTTTCAAATGGTTCAATATTCACGATATAGAAAATTTGAATTGATTAACAGAATTTAATAATGTTCTCCTGCTTGGATTAATTATGCTGAATGCTGTAAATTTGTTTATCTCCAATTTGTTGTGTCTAAAATAACAGACAATAAATTTACTTTCATTACAACTACTTTTATATAGCGAAATACAAGCATCAATTTGATCGAAATTCGCACAGTTTAGTCCACCGGCCCGAGAACCGGTGCAGTCAGAAGAGCCGATGCACCGGTGCACCCCGCACAGCTCTTCTAAGTACTACTTATTAAACTGTTATTTGTATTTGCATTAGATATATAACAACAAATTAGTAATAACCATTCAAGCATTGGTCTACAATCATGACAAGAGGCAAATTTCGTTGAAATCTGTAATGTGTATTGTACATTTGGAATTACCGTATTTCTTTGAATATGAGACGCGTCTCTTATTTCTTTCGGAGCTATTATTAATGCGTCTCTTATTCAAGGGAGTCGCTTACTTATTGAATTTTCAAATTTTCATTATTTCATTAGAGAAACATGTTTTTCACGGCTGCTCACTTAGATAACTAGACAGTATTTTGAGATGCATTATTATCAGTGAATAGAATAAAATGCCGGCCGTAAAACTATGCGCACAGCCAACGAAAACGTACCGGTGGTTTTCAAGAACTCTAAAGCGGAAAATTCCTGGAATTTTGTTTCTCTGAGCAATCACGAGAACTATTATTAGTCACATTAGGATTTTCCTCATAGATAGTGCGACCACATCACCGCATCCACTGTGTATCATCACTATGAGTATGGAGGAACATAACAAACGGAGATTAAAAAGTCACTCAACCGAATTTAAATTGGAAGTAATCAAATACGCAGAGAAATCTTCAAATAGAGCTGCGGAGAGGCAATATGGAGTCATAGAGTGCATAATTAGAAAGTGGAGACAACAGAAGGATGAATTAGAGAAGCCGTCAGCAGCAAAACGCGAAAAGTTGGCAGGAGGTGGAAGAAAGCCAAGTTTGGGTACGCTTGAGGAAACGCTTATTGAACGAGTTTTACATGAGAGAGTCAAACAGAATCACATTCCGTGCAGATTGATTCAAGTGTGGGCGCTAGATCTGGCACGAGAAAATGGTCTGCTTGATTTCAAGGCCACTCGTGGATGGCTGTCGAATTTTCTCCGACGATTTAATTTGACTATTCGCCGTCGAACAACTAGTGGTCAAAGTTTACCGAAAGATTTAGTTCCCAAAGTGGTGAGTTTCATCCAATATTGCAAGAAGCAATTTGACGACTTCTCGTTTCCTTCTGGTGCTGTTGCTAACATGGATGATACTCCAATTTGGGCGGATATGCCCTCTACAACCACAGTAGAGCAGAAAGGTGCTTCATCAATTCCAATACGAACAACTGGGCACGAAAAGAGCCGAATGACTATCGCTCTGGCGATCAAAAGTGATGGTGAAAAATTGAAGCCTTACATTGTAATCCCATGTAAGAAAATGCCAAAAGAACTACAAAAGATTCCCGGCGCAATTGTCGCTTGTTCCCACAATGGCTGGATGAATGAGAAATTAACGATTGACTGGCTCAATCGCATTTGGGGAAACTTGGCTTTTTCCAAGAGAATGCTTGTTTGGGACTAATTCAGGTGCCATATTAGTGAAGACATCAAACAGCGCGTGAAACGAAGAAACACGGTTATGGCAGTGATTCCCGGTGGTTGTACAAAACTGCTTCAACCACTGGATGTTTGCGTTAACAAACCGTTCAAAGACCTTTTCCGACAGCGATACGACGAGTGGTTCAGGAAAGGAGAATTTGAGTTTACTCGTGGAGGAAACATAAAGGCTCCAAGTCACAATTTGCAAATTGACTGGATAGTTTCAGCTTGGAATGAAGTACCCAAAGATGTAGTGATCAGGTCTTTCGAAGTTTGTGGCATAACTACATCGGATAAAGAAAAGATATCTTGTGTACAGAAAGGAAGTCCTGCGGAGAATGCTTATCCTTTGTTGGAAGATCTCTCCCATGGAAATATCCCCCCGGAAGTGGAGCCTGCTGATGAGGATGACATTCCTTTGTCTCAAGCCGAAGAGATACAGATATCGGATATTATATCGAGTGGTTGTGATCTTGACAGCATCACAGTTCATATGAATTAACTTCTTTTAACCTTAGATTCATCCTTTAGATTTCACACAATCAATATCATGGACAAATTTTGCCAGTAATTTTTGCTCGCTCTTTACAGTGTATACATTTTATCCAAATTCAAATGTTTTGAAAATGAAAGGAGTCTTATGTAGTAGCATATCTGATATCTTGTAGACTTATTAATACTGATAACAATTATAATAAACTGGTTATAAGTTAGCGATACACATTGTCTCATGTTTAATCTGCATTTAAAAGTTTTTTGACTTTCAAAAATTCTACTTAGTTAAGTAGGCCTAATAATCGCTCAGGCGGATGTAGCTACGAAATTATAATAGCCTGTATGTAATGTGTCTATAGCAGTCTATTTTTGTACATGCGTCTCTTATTAAATTTTTCCTCTCACGGATGCGTCTCTTATTCGAGGGCGTCCCTTATTCAAGGGCGTTTCATATTCAAAGAAATACGGTATATGTTTGAAAGCTTTGTACATTATCGGATGAATGAAAAATATTGATCTTTGTCAATTGTCAGCATGTACAGCGAATAGCTAATGCACGTGTATTGCATTCTTTTTATCTCATATCTTGCAGATGTATTATCTATCGTCATATGGATATAAAATCAATTATGAGCAAACTTGTCCTCTTGTATCATCCATACTTTCATTCATGGAAAAGGCCTCTAAGTAAGTATAATTGGAAATGTTATGTCATCACACCTCTTAAACTAGAATTAGATTTTCTATGTATCATTCATTGCTAGCGACCAAAATAGCACACAAAAGGAAAAAAGTTTGATAGAGGAGGTACATTATAAGTTATATTTAGCCATAATTTCAAATGAATATCAGAGTAGGTATGCATGATGCTGGCGGATGAAGCACAGCTATCAAAATTATGGGATGGGCACTGGGCAGTTGGCTGATGATAAAAAGTCACATTCAAAATTTTCAAAATGCCGGTTAACTCATTATGTTGGAGAAAAATGGATTTCAACAGCAAAAGATAGTCATCCTGGATTGCGTTATTTAGAATTGTACCGATTTGATAGCGATACGAAACATACCGATGCTTTGACATTGATTGCAACGTAATCAACATCATTCTGAAATTTAGAACAAAAAATCATAAATTAGATTTTGTTGCAGGACTTTATGATGATAGAATGAAGTATGAAAAGCGTCTCTGTGAGCTATGCAATGATTCAAAAGTATAAGCTTTATTTCACTTTATGAGTGGTTAAGGACATATGCGACAAGAAATTGCACCAGTATTATGTTATTACAGCAGTATAGCTGAGTTTCATAAATAATGGATAATCTGATTCCAAAGAATATAAAACCAATCACTAAGTTTCTTCAGAAAACAATCAACATGCGCTTGATCTCCAAATAAAATAACTAAATGATATCCAAAAATGGGATCAAAAATCAATTCCCCTCTCCTTCCTTAATTAAAATTGCATCTTTTTTTATTGACCGCACGCACTTTTTTTCATCTTTTTTTGATGAATGTGTTTCAGTGTGTTCAATGTGTTAAAATTGAATGTTCTTCAATAGTTTTCCAAAAGTTTTGTAAAATAGGCATTTATTGACTTATTGACTTATTACGGGAATACAGGATGTTGACTGCCGTAACAATGATGATTCCAATATTCATGACGCTTCCTTAAGAAAATTATATCAACCGCTTGTATTTGAAATGCTTTACTCCCTATAGTTTATTTTTTATCTTATATTCTGTGTAAAGAAGATTGTTTTATCTGGGAAATTTATCTTTACAGAGGTTCTTCTACTACAAAGGGCATATTCGATTTTGTACATGCAATCGGAATCATGGCACCACTTACAATGTTTGGATTAATAAAGAAAGACAATACACCTCTAACAGCGAATAACTATGCCTCTCAAGCAAGTAGGAGCTTCAAATCATCCATTTATGGACCGTTTGCAGGGAACATGGAGCTAATTCTTCTTAACTGCAGTGGAACTTTAGAAGTGATGCCATTCGTTAATCAAAAGAATGTTGACTGGAGTCTATGCGGAAAGCAGAAATGTCCCTGGACTGTGTTTTACAACAAATACAAATTTTGCACGAAATCACCCTATAATGAACTCAAAACTCTTTGCAAGATCTCTGCTGCAAATGCTATCAGGATTGCAAGCATGTCAGTCATGATAAGTGTGACTACTGCGCTGATCTCAAAAGCAATTATTTTTGTGTGAAAATAGAATTAAAAACAGCGTATATAATGTATTGGTTGCATGCAAGTTGACACTGAGCACTAAATCGTTACGCCCTGTATTGAAGTCGGCGTTTATACTGCAGTACTTGCTGAATTGTTGTTAAGTTGCAAATTATGATTGCCATACATGTGCAACATCGAAAATAATGTGCTAGTCACCTAAAATTATGTATCCAGATTCGTGTATATTAAATGTATTGTCAACTTTTTATTCATAAATGATTATTTGAAATCTTGCATTCTTATATGCTATTTCCTATGTATTGAAGGAAATAGATCACTTCTGTTGAATGATAAGTAAGTAAGTAAGTAAATTGTATATTTCGTAAATCATTGAAAATCAAGACATACACGTAAGTTAGACACTGTTTGGGTACAGAATTTCATTGAAGAAAAGAAGTAAATTCATAGTGCATTTATAATGTGAATTGACCGAATAAGCATTTCCGAAAAAGAGATGTAAAAAACATTAACCGGTAGCCGTATTGTTTGACAGCATTATGCTCCTTGGAAAAAACGAGTTTCGCCGTCTGGATGAATGACAGGGAGGCTGAAGAAACCTACCCGAACGGGATGATCTTGATGGACAAAGGGTATGAAGAGGATGCGCTGGGTTATCAGAAATTGTGAATAAAAGTTTTATGGCTGATGAATTACGACGAACTTGTAAGTCCTGGAATGAATTGCACTGGCAATCATCACCACAGATGAGTCTATGAGCCCTGCGTTGAATTCCAGTAAGAATGATTTCTTCCTTAGCCAGCATGCCAACCATCAGTCCCGAACAATACTCAATAATTGATAGTATCAATCCGTTATAAATGCACACCATATCGGATCGGCCGAGCAATGGTCTCAAAACTCTGAGAGCGTACATTCGTTTAGAAGCAATACTGTTGACATACTCCATTTGTTTGCTCCACTTGAGGTCAGATGTAAAAAAGACGCCGAGAATTTTAACTTCTGTAACTTTAGATATATTCGGTATGTTGGGGGTGTTTGAATGCGGTGACTTAGGGATCCATAGCAATTTACACTTTCTCACATTAAGGTTCAGACCAACAGATAATGACCAATCAGTCATGTTTTGATGTTCTTGAAGACAATTAGCGATATTGTTGTCTGAAATAGGAACGACGAAAGTACAGTCGTCAATGTATTTCACGATAGTCGTTGAGTCGTTAATGGGATGGAGAGAACTAATTGCTAGATTAAATAAATAAGGTCCAAACACGGATCCCTGTGGAATTCCAGACTTAACTGGGAGATTGTTGCTTATTTGGTTGTTTAATCTGGCCGCTTGACTACGATTCTTAAGATAGTCATCAACCCATGTTACAAACCCAATAGGAAAATTGTTATTGATAAGGGAACAGACAATTGTATCATGCCCAAGTTGGTCAAAAGCCTTGGTATAGTCATAAGCTATCAAAGCAACGCCTGTAGTCAACTTCTCATCCAATGCTAATGTAATTCTGTCGTGGATGCATATTAAGGCAGCAGATGTGGATGATTGAGGTACATTCCCAAATTGAAAAGGACCAAAAACCCGTCTAAGTTTTGATGCCAGACCAGACTGTAGTATTGCTCTCTCACAAACTTTAGAAAAAGTAGGCAAAAGGGAGATTGGGCGAAGTTCATCTTTTGATACTGGGAGCGTCTTGGGGACAGGTGTGATAACGCTTTCCTTCCACGCACCCGGGAAACGACGAGTGATGATCGAAACATTAATTACGTGGGTCAACGGGGCTGCTAAAATGTGAGCCGCTTTCTTGTAAAGAATGATCGGAATATCATCTCGGCCCGGGGCAGAATGAGCTTTCAAAGATAATAGTAGTTTATACACGTGTTCCACCTCAATAACTGGTCTCCAATCATCCTCCACAGGTGCATCGGGAATCACAGGATCAGATCTTTGAACTTGATTGTTTAAGAAACAAGCGTTGATATCCTCTACGGCTTCTCCAATCGAAGAATAGGAATTCAAAATAGAATCCATCGATGAAAATCTAGAGGATTTTGTTGCTTTTATCTCATTTACTACCTTCCATAAATCTTTTGACCCATTCTGTGCACGCACTGCCCATCTCAACTTTCCTTTTTTCAGTAGGCTTTTTATCTTGGCGCTCAACTGGCTATATGCTGCGTAATTACCGTGACGATAAGAAGACCAGCGCTTATTAATAAGCAACTTGAGATAAGGCGTGATGTATGGTTTATCTTTTGGAGATACAATTACAGAAGATGATGGAATGGTGCATAGAAAGCATGTCATTGTAATTTCAGATAGGAAGGATACTTTATCGTCGAGATCGATATTCATATCATAAAGCGGCGCGAAATTCGTACAATGCAATTTATGGAGAAAAGCATTGATATTAGACTCACGGAGATCATGAACTGTACAAACCTTACCAGTAGTCGGCTCAGATTTAATTTTGGGTGTGCAGAGAATAGTGCGGTGGTCAGAAGTTGCGACAGGGGGACCCACGGAGATATCATAGCCACTTATTAAGTCCTTTGACAACAAAACGAGGTCCAAAATTGCATCGTTGCGTGTGGGCTCGGTTACCACGTTCTGAAGATCAAAAGTGTCATTTAAGTAACCAATGTGTAAACGATTAAAATCTCCAGTGATCATAATATTGTAATCGGGATACAGGGAAAGAAAATTGTCGAGATTTTGAGTTATAAATTCAATTATGCCGTTTGAAAACTGAATGACGCTGAGTGGGGGGGATATAGATGCAAATTAGACAGAGCTTCATTCTATGAAAAGTCAACCATACACTGTTGGAGCCAAAAGGATTCCCTTGAGTATAGAAGCGAAACGGTTGCAGATAGTACGCCGTCCAGACTGCTACTCCTCCTCCAATTCGACCATCTAAACGGTCATCACGGAAAAGGGTGCAATTTTCGATTGACACTAGCTCGTCTGAATGAGCCCTAGTAAACCAGGACTCGGTAGCCGCAAATATTTGTGATGATTTGGACGTCATTAGAGCACGAATATCGTCCATTTTCGCGAATGCACGATTGACATTAGAAGAAATGATAGAAGGTAAGGTGTTATGAGGCTTTGGTAAAATTGTCATTGAAAATGTGACTCTCTTTTTTGAATTTGACCTCTTTTGATCATGACATCTTCCCCTTTTTCCCGACGCTCTTTGAGTTCTCTGCGAAGCTCTCGATCCATCGTTTGCTGAATTGGGGTGAGGTCTGGCTTTATGAACACGTTATTAAAACTGGAATTCTTAAGGGTTTTAGCCTGCCGAAGCATTGCTCTTTTGACAGAGGCGGTGTTGACAGTTATCTTTAACAACCGTGAGCCTGACCTTCCAGGTTTCCCGATACGGTTACACGAAGAGAGCTTAAAATCTTGTTGAATATCAAGAGCATTTATCAGTCTAATAACCTGCGCAGAGTCGTGTGTTTTCTTATCTTCTATCGTACCTGACGTCTTCTCGGGTAAATTAATGATGACGACATTATTGGTTCTTTTTTTGGCGCTGCTCTAGTTCGTTGACCACATCGTTAATAAACAAGGCGGACTGGGAGTCACGAGTCTGTTGCAAGGACTCAATTTCGCGTTGCTGAATTTCCTGAGTATTTCTCAATGTACCGATGACGTCTTCTAAGTAGCTGACCTTTTGGGTCAAAGCTGAAACGCTCGTGATGATTTCATTCATTTTAGTCATCGATTCAGATTTATTTTCATTCAATAATTCCCTCAAAGCATCCATGGTTACGTCGTTACAAGAGCCTGAACGTGTAGTTCTTCCAGAAGACATATTCTCATTATAGTCCGGGAGCTAGCGTGAAGTTGTGCAGGGAACGAGGTAGTACATAAAACTTTCACATAGCATAGTACACCTCTAACCTACTGCAAAACTTCGCGTCTGCCAGATCAGATCATTTGCTTTTCAGAAATAGAGAGGATAACACAATCCTATGTATTTCCAGTGGTAAAATTGTGACATTTAAGGTGTTGACTCCATTTTTTCGAATTTTTGCTCATAAAAGTTACACAAATTGGTATTTTGTTGAACTGGTTATTATAGAAATCATCTACAGATCATGATCTTTCAAATGAGTTATCATTCAGTGACAGAGGATGAAGTAAAGTGTACAAACAGACACTTTTCGTTGGTGTAACTGCAAATTTTAACATAGAAATTTCAGGAAAATTGTTGATATACTTTAACGAAAAGTGTCTGTTTGTACACTTTACTTCATCCTCTGTCACTGAATGATAACTCATTTGAAAGATCATGATCTGTAGATGATTTCTATAATAACCAGTTCAACAAAATACCAATTTGTGTAACTTTTATGAGCAAAAATTCGAAAAAATGGAGTCAACACCTTAAATGTTACAATTTTACCACTGGAAATACATAGGATTGTGTTATCCTCTCTATTTCTGAAAAGCAAATGATCTGATCCGGCAGACGCGAAGTTTTGCAGTAGGTTAGAGGTGTACTATGCTATGTGAAAGTTTTATGTACTACCTCGTTCCCTGCACAACTTCACGCTAGCTCCCGGACTATTACGGAAAACCAGACTCGAAAAGTCGCAAAATTGTACTGAGGCGGCTGCGAACCCACCAAGCAGCTATAACAGCAAATACCCTAGCCAAATGAGCTATACCAGCAGACGATCAACGGTGTGACTGATACAAGAAGATATTCAGAAATTTCACGGATTGAAGCAAGAAGAGAGACCGTGGAGACCAGATCACGAACTTCTGCGCATGCGCAAAGTGACACTCTTTTTACAAAACCGCAAAAACTTGGCTAGCTCAGGAAGGAAAGCACCGATGACAATAAGGACAACACTGAACGACGCAGAAGAAGACGACGATCACGATGACACTAAATTCCACAATCAGAATGTCACAGCAACGATGAAAACCTCAACGAAGTACCACCAGGACAGGAGACGCTAGAGACACAACCGCTACGTTGACTGACTTGCATGATGACGTAGCGGATCTGAATCTATTGAATCTAATTGATCTGAATCTAAATGATCTGAATCTTTTGGAATTACCTACACTCAACAGAAGCTAAACTCCACCCCTCTGCTGCAATTCTCTTCTGCCAGGGAAGAAATTCTCTTCTGCGAAGCATCATGAACAGAGATCAACCATCTCGCGATCGCTAGCTATCAGAGACGCACACGGCGCATGTCAGATGACCTAATTAGACCCTTTGTTGGTCTCATTCGCATGTTAATATTGAACATCAAAGGTCAATTGATGTCTAACTAACAGATCTATAAATGAAATCAATCAACTTGATCAAACTGGTCTTGGTCTTCACTCTAGAGTTGATCATGGTGCGTCACATGACTAAAGAAGAAAGGTTACGGGCAATTGGGATGGCTGAAGCAGGGTGCTCTTGTAAGGCCATTGCCCATTACTTTGGTCGAGTTCCGAAAACAATTCGTGAGCTTCTTGCAAAGTGGAGGAGAACTGGGGCTGTTCTTCATGGCAACTGTAGGAGAGTTCGACGGCAGACTACGCAAAGGGCCGACCGACGCTCCTCAGGTTAATGTGGGGTGCAAAGGACCACCTTGCCCAGATTCTCAGCTCGCACACGATCAGAGCGCGTCTCCGAGAATCCGGTTTGTGATCCAGAAGGATGAGGAAGCGGTTGCAACTTCGCCATGTCCACGTAGCAGCTAGGGAGCGATGGGCCATTAACGAGCCCACTGGCGCATCCAGCAATGGAGAAGGGTCGTCTTCATCGACGAGACTCGCTTCCGCCTCTTCAAAAGCGGCGGCAGAGTGAAATCTCATGAAGAGGAGGATTTATCAACACAATCACCCTCCTCAAAATGCCAATGAACTCAGGAAAACTATCGCGGAGGCTTGGCAACAACTTCCTCTGGTGATTATCAACCGACTCGTGCTCAGCATGCCACGACGCGTGGCTGCTCTTCTCCGTGCTCGGGGAGCATACACACGTTGCTGACTTTCAGTATCAACTGAAGACGTAATTTTCATTAATGAACGTCGACTTTCTGGATAAGATCATTATTTTCTTCTTCATATTGATTGCATTGGGCAGGGCTGCAGATTTTTTTATGCTTATCGACTCTAATTATACAATTAATCCGTCAATTCTCACAAAAAACTAATGTTAGAATTCCCTGCATGAATCAGATAACGGAAGCCTAAATTACATGCATAATATGGAAATAACATGATTTTAGCCGATAAACACTATGTAAACATATGTTGCCTTCAGATGTTTTATTGAACTACTTAATCACTATACATTCGATGTATTGACCTTTGTTTTTCAATATTAACATGCGAATGAGACCAGCAAAGGGTCTAATCAGTTCATCTCAGAGATGGAAACGGGTCACGGGTCACTCATCTGGCGTTTTCCTGGCGGGTCAGCCGGGTCACGGGTCTGTAGTCAGTTTCAGTCGAAGTAGGCTATATGCATCATGATGATAATTAAAATCTATTAGGAATTGTTGGAGCTTTGTTTGTCAATTTGAGAAAATTAGATCGACGACAAAATTCGATGCAATTTATTTTTTCATAGTCTCAAATGACGAAGACTTGTCTTGTGCATAGATTTCATCTTGTATTATGTTGTATAGATATCAATGCGACAGGCGATGCAGTGGCATCTATTCTACATGTATTACCCGAAAAGTTTTGCGGTAGTGTACGAGATAGAAGAATATCTTATGCTAGAGTTAGACGGACTGCTATCTGTCTGAGAATCAGTGTTGTCAGAGTTACTGTTGGAATTAGGGCGGAGTAGGCGCTCGTGAAAGAATAGAACAGGAAGTGTTGGATCTGAGTCGCTGTCAGAGTCAGATTTGCTGTCTGCTAGAGGATCGGGATACGGCTGTCCTAGAGAATATGGAGGCCAAGTTGCACTTCAACAGGTTGGAGCAATTCATCCTCCCTCTAGAGGGCCTCCCTCGCCAATACTGTCTTGCAGCGTTCCGCTACTAGTCGTAGAGCTTCGTCCCACGATTGCTCTGTCAAGGCCGGTACCAGGAGCCTTTATCACTGCTTTCGATTTTTCCACCAATTTTTGATGCCGAGTATTGATTTACTACACCGGTGGCATCTGCCTCACCGTCTAGCCTAAGCATGGGTCGCTCAATTGTCTGTCTCTCCGGTCCTTGTGGCGCAAACTCAGGAAAGAAATTTGACGTTTCGATTTTCCGGGGCCACGTCGCAACGTTCCCTCCCCTTTTCATTTCCCCAAATTCGGCTGTGTATGTTTGACACTTTGAGAAAGTCAGAAGCAGAATTCATTGGCAAAAGTTTAGCTGACAAAGGGATGTGTCATAAGCACGGACTAAAAACGGCAGGTACATGTACACGTATTTCACAGATAGTCATGAATTTTGTCCTACCGCAACGAAGTCACGATCGACAAAGTCTTCAAACTGTAACTGGTTTATACATGTGACTAAATTAAGCAAACCACTTTCTTCATATGGACGAGCTTCAATAATCCCACTGTCATTCTTCTAGGTTGCGAGTGTTCAGCAAGAATGTAAAGTGTATTTTAATAGTAGCTTAGGTTTCATCAGATCTAGATTCGAACCCAGGTCTCATGAACGCAGAGAAAACATTCTATCAAAAAGTCTCTGATAAAAGTCTCTCAAAATAAAATCTCACCTCCCAAATCAAGCAATGTGCAACAATCACTTAGAATGCATTTCTACTTTTTTTTAGAAATATACTAAATGTACTAATGCTTCTGACTGTAGCAGGAAATCATGATTTGTAAGAACAAATAATATTGAATAACATTTCGCACCAGCAATCTTGATAAAGTGAGGTATAATCTATGTCTGAACAGCTTCAGTTATAATCTCAACAAAAGAACATGTCCAGAAGCTGTAAAATTAATATTGTTAATAGAATCTGAGAGCGACAAACAATTTTGACATTATTGTTATATGCAAGTTTGTTTAAAGTTCTTGAATTTTCCATATTTTGAGCTCAAATCAAAACTTTGCTTTCGGTTTTAAATTCATTTAACATAACCTTATCATCTAAATATGTGAGGGTGAATTACCATGACATGAAAAATGTTGAAGGGCAAAATTTTTAATCTAGTCCTTCTGGGAGTGGAGGATAAATTTCATAATAATACTCGTGTAATCACAATGGGTATGGGACATTTGCCACAGATTTAGAAGACAAGCTATTCTATGAGATCAGCAGGGAGGTTAATCGTAGAAATCCGAGGCCAAATTTCTACATTTTCCTACCCTTCTAGCTTAACGGAATGCCTGTTTTCGATCTTTTATACAGAGGCAGTGATTTCCTTCCAGTATGAACGTCTGTTGCATCTTACAATGAATGAAATTCGTAAAGCAACAAAATGCGTGCATACTTGGAGGAATAATGTACAACAACTTTATAACAATATTTTTTATAATAATTCATATTCTTACACCTACACTTGGAACACATTCTTGATTGAAATGCGATATTGATAGGTTTGAATTGTGAAAATACAGGCCTAGATGTTTATCGAATGATGAAAAAGTAAAATGAACTTATTGCGACTAACGTTCATCAATAAAGTAAAGAGTGACGATGATCCCTTAGTACCCAAAAAACTTAAGTAGTAATGCTGTAAAAATAGTTTTTGCCAGTTTTAGCCGAAACATGATGACAAAAGCTGGTCTGATTTTTACCGGTTTTTACCAGGTGGTAAAAACCAGGGTGGTTTTTACCGGCCAACCCTGCCGTCAACACAAGGTTCCTTTGATTTTGTTAAATGAAAAATAGAAGTAATAATTATTGCTCCATCTCTCATTTATGCCATCAAATAAGTTTTGAAAAAACCATATTTCGTGTGCGGACGTTTCGGATCCAGACCCTTTGAAGGCTAAAAAGAGATTATATACAAATTGGTAAAAAAAATAAATTAGAGGCAATGTGACCAATCAAAAAGCGTGTGGTTAATGACGACGATTCAAATTCAGATAGCGAGTTTGAATCAATCTATAGCTTCACAAACGCAGTAGGCCTATCAGCTGAACATCCAGCATACTTAAGAATCTTTACCTCAAACTTGTCAATCGAACTGCAATAACAATGAGAAGAGAAGACCCCATAACACTGAAGAGAAGAGTCCATAGGATTATATGTTATCCTTCTTGTAGATGTTCCATCATACCTGACATCGCTGTGATTAGAGAGCGGCTCGCCACTGACTATCTCAGAAAATGTAATTTTCCCGACCATCCACTCCAATACCATGCTCCAGAAATTTTACCTCGCTCTGGTCATTATTCGATGCCGTTATGTTCCACATCCAGACGCTTAAACTCTTTCTTTCCATGCACTTGCCTCTTGTCGAACAGTAAAATTTCTTCTTCTAATTAATTCGTTGATCTAAGCAGGACCCATCTCACTGTCTCCTATCGCGATGTAGTTTCTGTATTTCTGTTAATCAGAATTTGAATTTGTATACAATGACTTCTGTACTTCATGATTTTCATTTTCACTTGAATAAACGCCTTATTATTATCATTATTACAATCGCTCCGAACATGCACACTCAACGCACTAAAATCATCACGATTAATAATGCTGCGACTAAGCTCTTAGTAGTAGTCTTGTAAGTGCAGGATGTTTTACTGATATGAATACTTTTACATACTTTGCAAATTAAATCATATGCGTTACTCTTTACATAACTGCTAAATAGCGATGTGGTAAGTAATACAGCAGTAAATAGGCATACAATTCTCGTCTTTCGCTATAATATATTTATTTAAACAATCTTTTAGCTTGCTAATACTTTTATTTATCAAACGGATGTTTAAATCATATTTAGCAATGAGAGAGTTGATTTTGCGATTCAGTTTATCGTTGGCAAAATATATAACTAAGTTATAGCATCATTGCCTCGCTCTCTAAGCGCATATATTAGGTTTTGCGCTTTCTTTTCTTGTTTATTCAAAATAAATAAAATAAGTAGAATGGACAAGTTTTAGGTGAAGATTCTAAAGTGTGCTGGAAGCTCAGTTGATACTGCGTTGCATGAAGGTAGACTGATATTCCATCTCGTTGTCCGAATTTTAATCGTTGTCATGAACGGCAAGTTTTTTGATTGGTCGCATAACACTTGTCTCTAAATAATCACTTCACCAATTTGTATGTAATCAGTGTGCTTGCACATCTTTTGGCATTAAGTGTCGATAAAGATTCTGGACCTGAAACGTCTGCACACAAAAAGTCGTTTTTTGAATCTTACTTGACGGCATAAAACAAAGAGGGAGCGAGAATTTTTAGCATACCAACAATTAAGATGTCACAACAATGCAACAAAGATACCGTACATAAAGCGAAATATATATTGAAAATTCAGAACTGACACTTCTGATAATCTTCATTGTCAATTGTCATACATTTTCGTCACATTATAAAATGTGACTCGTAATGTGATTTTGTATCGATTACAATATACTTACAATTACTTATACTATACATACAGTGCTATGACAGACAAAACGAAAAACAAGGTAATTTAATATCAGAAATATGAAAATTTTAGTTATCAACTATAAAAACAGATGCATGTACAGGAAAACGAATGAGTGAAGTAAATTGAATTTGCATTAAAGACAAATTCTAAATTCCGTTTGTATTGTAAGTGAAGTACAATATAATAAATAATTGTCATGCCGTGTCATTATGGACACAAGCATAAATATTGAATCTGAAAAAGAACAAATAATAAAGTGTAAAAAAATAAAAACAATGTGTCACAAAGTGTAATCGGGAATTTATGCGAACAATTTCGCATTATAATGCAGTAGAATCGCAACTGAAATCGAAGAAAATCCCTTTAAGTCACATCTGACTTTCCTATGCGATACGATTTATTTATCATCTTCTAAAAAATGTCCTCGAAATTTTCAAGAGATCTCCGCTGTGGTAACACTGCTCCACATTAAGTCAAGGTTCTCAGCCATAAGAAAGTTGACGTTTCATATCAACCATAGAAATGGATTCACTTGCGCGTGGGTTAGTCTAGAGCGGACATAATTCTATCTCGGCCATTGTTTGCAATGGTAGCAAGCGATAGTAATTGCTAAAGATATTCATCTCTCTTTGGCTTGTGTGCTCTTTGTCTATTGCCAAAACGCGTGCAAAACGCAGAGTTCGTATCACCAAACCTAAACGGTCAGAGGCGACCGCACAGAACATTGCAGGCAGGCATGTCTAGTGAAAAGAAAGCATCCTTGACTCACTTTTCCTCCATGATAAATTCGTCAAATGGAAATATTATTTGCACCATTCGACTCTTCACGATCTAAATTTACTGATAGTGTACAATTTATGTGGTGTCAATCTTCTGGTTCGTCGGAATTCAGGTTTAATTGAGTTTGCATTACGTTCAATGGAAAATTGATCTCCTTTTCCCTCGAGACTAGTTCTGACCGTGACCATCAGTGCTGATAAAAGTCATCTCCAGACCGAAACACGCAGACAGGGCATTTATCTCTGTGGTATCAACAAACCAAACTTAATTGTGTTTTTTTCAAACTGTCATCACAGTCAATTATTATTCTCTGTCATATATTCGGAATTTAAGGTTATACTCAATTAGGAATTATTAAGTAGTTAACTTATTCTGAAAAATTCAGGGGAAAGCAAGTCAATTCGAGAATGCCTCATTTGTCATTGATCAATATATCAATTATACATCTCCATATGTACATCTCAAGCTAATACAATAGCGAAAACGGCAGATGAGTATGACGAATTCCATCCTTCACCTCCTCTTATACCATGGATGGAAAGCGCAAGTTACACGCATAGCTCCCTCCATAGAGTAGGGATATGTAGGTAGATCGTGTCGACTCAAAAAAAGTATCTGTATACAGTGAAAATTTTTATATCAAAAGATTCAGTTTTTTGCGGAGATTGCGTTCCCGTGGTCCAAAAAATATTTGAGCACTTTTGAAAAAAGATAAAATTTGCCAATTTATATACTACCGAGATGACTGTCCTATAAAAGTAGTATGAAAAAGTTGGATATCAAAAGGATTGAATATTTGCTAAAAAGCATCCTAACTAAGCAGAAATCAAGCTGATTATCACGGGAATTTCATGATCCGTATCATAATGGAAGTCTTCATGAAAAGTCTCGAGATTATTCGTGCTTTCTTTGCTAAAACATCAAGTTTTTTATTCAATTTTCACCGGCATGATTGTATGATTCGATCACCAAATTCATGTTTTATTTCTTGAATCTGAATAGTGATGTGGAACCATTTACATCTTTCAAAGTTGAATGAAGTCATTGTCTTTGATTATGTGATTTTGCTCTGCCAGTGGCAGGCGCCTGTGATATGATCATCGCACGCTAAAGAAAACAATATTGAGGTTGAGCATGAAAGTAACAGGAACCCTGCTCATTTAACAAACATTAAATCTCCAAGACTGTCATGACACTGAGAATCTGTAAAATACCATTATTCCTTCTGCATTACAAACATGACCACTCTAATCCGTTGTAATTTCGTCAAAATTACATAAATATGCATATCTCACATTTGGAAACAATTTTCCGAGTGTATCTCCCATGAGTTCATTTAATAAAATCGAAAGTGCATACATAGGATTTCATAAATGCGGAGTTACCACTCTACCTAATATATTTACTCTATGGCTCCCTCTAAAGTTATTCTCACCCGACTATCGGCGCAGCAGTGGGATGTCTCAGTAAGTTAAGTGGTATCAACTGCATAGTGTGCTAAACATGCTATTAGACAGAGTAAATGCAAATAGGAAGTAGAAATTTTGCTCTTCAAATCCTGAACAATTGGTTAAGTTTGCATTATAATATGCAGTCTATGATAATGTATATACATGTATGATTCAAAACCTTATACTGCATTTTTACCACTTGGAATCTTCGTTCTTCATACCAAAAATTGAGGCATCCAAAGGCTTTGAACAGCCGCTGGTGAATTTAACTTGGATTGCCATAATGATTAACAAAATATCAGTTTTGCGCGAAACTTTATATTTTAGAATTACTCCGAATATTGAAGGAATATACATGTCGCACAAGTACATATACACTTTAAAAAATGAGAGTCAAAAATATTTGGAATCTAACAATATTTCAGTATTAGTGGAATTATTCGAATATCAACTCAGTCTACAAAGTATCGTTGTACATCATATATTTTGTTTCAGCTCTTCCTTTTCTGTTCTTTTATTCTCAACTGATGTTCTACATCTTCCCATTCTTTCCTTCCGATCTTTCGCTTGTCCAATTCTTTCTTTGCTGCTGGTTGTTTCAGCTGCAACTTATCGCGACTTAGCAGAAGTCAGCCATTTTTCGTTTAAATAGTTCTCGCCTTTCAATGTATAGCTGTCGCTGCTCTTCCATGACTCTCTTGAATATAGCGTGCTTTTCACGTACTTCCTTTCGCCATGCATCTAAGAATTTCCTAAAGTTGTCCACGCTGGCTGCGACTTTCCTTTGAAGAGTTTTGCGATCAATGCTACTCTTTCTGACGCTTTCTACTTTTGTGATTTCTCTTTTGTTCGATGAAGTATCGGCTTTTGCGGCATCTGGAACAATAAGACAACCATGCATAAAATTAAGGGTTTTAACAAAACATTTGACAATTACAAATATAGCAGTTCAAACAGTTGTAATGTATAGAGGCACGATCTCTCCGCGTGCTCGGTGACTGATATGGATTCAAAAATAACCGAGGTTTCTTCTTCCACGAGTACTGTATTTAAATGAATGGACTTGGGCGACGTTTCATGCTGCGCGGCAAAATGAAGCTGCAGAAGACAATGTTGAAGAAGCTTGCTTGTATTTATGCATGTTGATCGAATTATTTCACAGATGCTGTGTCACAGATATAAAATAGGTGAAATCCCTCCAATTCACTTCGGTCGCACTGTAGCTGAGAGTATGTTAAACAGCTGTAGGTGACCTGGGAAATCCCACCGAACTATTTAATTTATGCAACTTAGCATTTGACAGCAAATATCTGTAGTTGTATATTGAGTATTTAACCCATGTATACTGCAGATCGAGTCAAAAATGACCCGAACGGGCTATCATGCTTAAATTAACAAGGAAAGGAGAATCACATGAGCGTGAAATTTCATGACTTTTATTTAACCTTTTTCGAAATGTTATATAAGTAGAAGGCCGACCGGGTCATTTTTGACCCGAAGAAATTTTAACCGCAAATATGTGTGCCGACGACTTGTTTCAATCTCTTGCTTTAGCGAACAGACGAAGTGAGCGACAATTGTCATACGTAGGTATTATGAGAAGCAACAAAAAAAATACCAAGCGAAATAGAATTGTGCCACCATTGTATCATGTGCTCCAAACAAGGTCAGAAGAGAACTGCTCTTCTATCAACAGTGCACTTTGATGGAACGTTCGATGACTCATCCGAAGAAAAGAAGTCAGAAATCACTTTTCATAAGAGCAAGCAAAGCGGTGGAGTAAAAGTTTTTGACAAGATGGTTTCATGGACATCGACGCGTAGAGGAACTCGAAGATGGCCGGCAAAACTATTTTACACGATTCTGGACGTTGGATGTGTTGCCAGTTTTGTTATAACTTGGCATACCAAAACATCCAGAGTAAAAACAGACAGCTGCGGCATTTCTTACTGAAACTCGGTGAACAATTGATACCAACGATCACGCCTAACATCCCAATGACGTTATGGGATATTCTGTATTCTTTTCAACAGGCATCACATTGCCATCAACCAAACGTCAAGCACCGCAAACAAGGTACTATATTTTTGCATCAACATGAAATAACAAACACGAGACTAAATGTGAACGATGCAACACATGCATTTCAAAAACCACTTCAGCAAAAATGCATCATCTCCTCTCTTTGAAAAATGTCTACTAATTGTCATAAATACAGCATATCAAACTTCTAATTGCTGTGTTTTATTTCAAAGCACTACTTAACTGATTATTTATTCAATCACCATGTGGATATTTCGTTTTAGTTTTGAAAAAGCAGTTAACAAATAAAATATATTCATTTACCATTATTCACCACAGAAGGTATATCATAATATGTTTTTGCGTGTGAATTTGCCAATAAGCTACATACCCTTTATTTGTTATTGAAATGGCAAAAGTGTATAAAGATAATGAGTCACAAATTTTCAGGTATCTTTCCATTGGAGATAAAAGAAAACCCACTAAATTTAGCTTCGGGTCATTTTTGATCCGGTCGCCGTTAGCGTATGGAAAGTTGGTCGGCAGTACATGGGTTAAAGAGAATGACAACTGTTAAGCCAACAAGAAACACCAACACCCTTGATTTCCCGACCGTGGTTGCTTCTCCCAGGAATCAAACCGATTTACGCGGTGAAGAAGTGCTCGCACCTCCTTCACTATAGGCCAGTCATACGTTGCAAAAGGAATGCGAATGAAGTTTGTGCTGACTCGCTACAGAATGAATGCTGCTATCGATATTAGAGATCACTTGTATCGTCACTCGCATTACTTTTAGTAAATATGTGAGCTCATCCCAACCGTGGTCTTCGGTTCGATTCCTGGGTCAAGGGAGTGCGGTCCTGGAATTAGGAGTGTTTGTGTCTTATAAAATAACCAATAAACAAGTACATTATAAATATCACAGTATATCTCACCATTCAAGAATATGCAATTGCAGAGAAAGTAAGCTGACACACAGACATGGAAACCGGCTGAGATTTTCGGACCGGTCCGGCGGCCGGCAACTTCCAGGCACAGGCCGTCTACATTCCCACTTCAGGCCAGTTTTGCACCAGTAGTAAGTCACTAAAATGCTGATGAGGCTACTATGTAGTTAACCTTTCAAAATCAAATTATGCTTACAAGATCCAAGATTATTTACGCCTTGGGCTTTTCAGCGGGAGTCTTAATTAAATGAACATCATGATCCGTAAACATCCGGAACTTAATGAATAATAACGCAGGTAGTCAATAAGAGGGAAGAGAGAAGATGCTTATTTTCGGAAGTCTTAATTATACCAGTCCGATTACACGAGGTTTGATTGTAGGCATTTTTAAAATCAACATAAATGTAATTGTTAACTGAAATCATTTCTAATATGCTGCGAAGATGTCAACTTATAAATCAATTAATAGTAAAGTTCATTTGGCTTAACTGAGTGATCAAAAGACGCTCCTCAAACAAAGAAATCTCTTGCTTGGTGATGACTTTGCTGATTACTTAAAAACGTAAAAGTCGGCCTGAAACACATGCCGGTCCGGCGACCGGTTTCCATCTCTGCTCCCACAACACATAAAAGAATTTTGCTAACAATATATTTGAATATGTCCAAGACGGCTGTTCTAGTCCGAACGATAAAGGTACAGCTGTGCAGTCAATGACGGATTCGATCTGAACACTTTCAAATTCAAAGAGCCTAAAAAATTAAAGACAAACCCAATGACGTCAATGTAGCGACATGCCCGCCAGATTTATTTGTCGAACAGGTAGGAAGATTACAACTGCAGCGAAAAATAAAATAGAGAATAAAAATAAATGTTCCTGTGAGATCTACAAACTTATTGGTCCTCAATATTGCTGAATTGACAAATGCATAATCTATGAATTTAGTTGCAACTTCTATCATATGAAATACATCAGAGAAAGTTGTCACCCAGACTTAGATATCGCGAGCGCGCTAATAGTATTAAAGACAAAACTGTGCAAGTACACTTAGTGAGCACTACTTAAAACAACATGCCGATAAAGTGATGAAGATTAGTGACTTTATTTGCAAAATCTTGTTTAAACATAATTCAGCAATATCTACTAGAATGGCTGAATCATGGTGTATCACCAAAAACAAGCCACACCACATGAATAGACGTCATGACCTGATATCAGGAGACCCACTCGACCTCAGTCATATAAAACGTAGTACCTGGTGACCTTGCCATTCGCACTTGAGACTAAATACTAAGAGACGAAAGTGTCGGATATCTCCATTTTATTATTGAACAAAAAATAATTAATTATAATGGAGTGCTAAAGTTTTTCCTTGGATTCGAGCTACATTGTCTGTTATCATTTTCTTCAACCGTTTCTCTTCATATTTTGAGCTACAATAGTTTTCTAAGTAATAGATGATGCTGTTGCTTTCATTTCTGATGATTCTATGTTTTACCCTCTTGTTCTTTTGCAGTTATTCAATAACTTTTCAATTGATTTGTCAATGAGTTTCGTGGGATAGTGTATTTTTCACTAACAACTTTTGTGTGATTGAATTTTGAATACGTAGGATTCCAATAAGAGCAGAGTTTAATTGCAAGATGAAGATGACTTTTAATTACAGATATTTTGTATTGTTCTGTAGCGAAAGACTCATAATCCAGCTATGTTTCAGAAGTCGTAGCTTTATGGAAATAGGGAAATGAAAATTTGTTCGATTTCGTTCTTCAAGCCGATGGATACAGCAGATGCTCGAAACGTCGCGAATTAAAATAATTACAATTTCTTATTGATAAAATGGTATTTTTTCATTGCTTTAAAAACGTCGCAAAATAACATCAGCAACTATTTCGAAAAACGGAAAAATCGTGTAAAAATGTCACAAGCCACTTAAAAATGATGAAATCTCTCTACAAGCATGTTTCAAAAATAACTTGCTACCCTTTTCATATACAGTAGAATTCGCATATATCGGCTTCGGCTATATCGGCGGTTCGTCTATATCGGCGGTTTCTTTTTGTCCCGGCAGAATTTCCTATCTTTTCCATATAATCGAGTTCGCTTATATCGGCTTCGGCTATATCGGCGATTCGCCTATATCGGCGCATTTTCGCTGTCCCTGACAGAAAAAAAATCGTTTACAACGGCGGATTTCCTGGAAATCCTCAAGCGATGTGTTTTGCCTAGAAGAGTCACTAGAATGACAGTATATGTGGACGCGGATGGCTGCAGATTCTGTTAGGACTATCCGATTCTAACTATTCTAGTGGCATGTGAAAATTTAGATCTTCTACAATTCATCTCGATCATGTTTGGGGGTTTGATCAAAATTGTAGAATCTAGCAGCCGTGGAAAGATAAGTAGGCTTGCCACTGTATCTCACTGATAATTCTCACATAATTAGTCTTTCATTCGACGTGATGATTGCATTGTTAACGCCTTCACCTACGATGCTATTGTCAGACCTGACTTAGTGACTGTTGCGTCATCAAAGGAGCACAAGCTACCGTCGAAAACATTGCTGAGTTCGATGCATGTCCTCTCTCTAGACAGAAAGCGGCTCGCTACCCCATCCATCTCTATGGTTTCGCCTGCACGTGACTCTTAGCAGCGTCTTGATTTATGCATACTCTTCTTTGTTTTGTGCTTCATATAGCAGGTAAGCATGTAGGCATGAAGAAGCTTCAATCTTCTTGATTCAAAAAGCATACTCAGTTTTTGACAAACATAGTGATATCCAGTTTGCGATACTTACGTTGCAAGCATCAGTTCAGAAAGGCACAATTTTTAGATATCTATTGAATACAGACACAATTACATGTACATGTTGGACAATAAGTCAATATGTACATGTATTTAAGTATAGCAACGCAATAATTCATGAGTCAATACACGTATATACATTGTATGATGCATGGCATGATCTCAGAGCTCGTGCAGATTTCACAAAACTTCAAAATTCAGGGAGTTCGCATATATCGGCGGTTTGCGTATATCGGCGGTTTTCGTCTGTCCCTTGAGGCGCCGATATATGCGAATTCTACTGTACTGTATAACCGATCATAACGTTCCGACACTGCATAATTGTCTAAATAATGTTCATAATAAGTCTCCAATAAAATTCACAGATTGCAATTAGGGACGTAATAAAGGTTCCTAAGGTGTTGAGATCGGTAATTTCACCAGACACAAAAGCGACCCTTTGCTAGCATGACGTGATATCATATTACAGGAAATATTTACAGTTAAGTGATGTCATAGTCGAATTAAATTGATACAGACAAACAGTCATATAAATCACAATGGCCATGGACATCGCATATTTACATATCTATAATTGTTGAGAAAATTGAATTTTTCCGATGCTGTTGATCTATTTTATTTTCTAGCGCTAATAATCTCAGTCACAAAATGTTCATGTAAATATAAAGAGCGATTAAAAACAGCGTTTTTGGATAAATTCTTTTAGGGTTTATTTACATGTTTCATTTTTTAAATAATGTACTGCAAACTGACAAATGCACGCTTTGATGACATTTGATCAGCTTTCAAAATGGCTATATTAGCGTCACAAGGAATTTGATTCATTAGTTGTACATTCATGCAGTAATGATCACAACTTGCAAAATGACAACGAATTTATCATTCTCCCGAATTCGCCTCCAGTCGTGTTTGATGCGCCTCGCTTAAAACTGAGCCGCCTAACTTATATTTCTTCTATTTTCAACTTTAGCGTACTTTCAAACTTTTTACCATCAATCGTTGTAATCTATGACCTTTTTAGAAAAATACATGAAGGACTTTTGTACTTTTTAACGTCTGAATTTGGCCTCTTTCTACAAACATTTTGCATGATGACTTCTGAAGAAGCGAATCGATATAATATGAGTATAGTATTTCATAGATATGCGTCAGGGTTTTTCAAGATAAATTTACAACTCCACAAAATTAGGCATTTCGAATTTGGCCTCCCACTGCTTCTCCCAGGGAAGGAATCTTCTGAGCGTAAGATTCGCTAAATTTCTCAGTCATAACTAAACTTAAAATCAGGTTTTTCATTTCCTTTTGAAAATCATTTGTTGGGCAATAACGGAACCCCATTGTGGTAAAATGAACAATAAAATTTTTAATTAAATGTAAAGCATCTGTTTGTCACATGTTTAAAGACAATCTTACTGGGTTTCTTACTCTATATTTTCCGTAAGACAGTAGGACATAATGCATAGCTGCATAATGTTAGCTGCATTTTTAAAGTCAATCAAACACAGACAAGTTGAAAACAGATAATCAAAATAATGACCCACACGGACATTGATATAATAATAACATTGATGCCATGATAATATATTCTTATATCTACTGCAATCTCGCCTCCACAAGAAAGTTTTAAGCGGTCAAAAAAAAATCCAAAAAAGTGCCAATAAAAATAAAAGTTTTTCTAGCGATTAAAGTTCTGAGATAAACAAGTTGATCACTAACTGTGCTGATGGTACGAAATGCCTTGTCTGCGACGTGCAAACTTGATTTAAAGTGATTCACTGAAGTGATATTTGCTTCTTTACTTGAGAGAATTCTAGTGATTTCCAACGCCAGAGAACTCTCTTCACTACAGTTTAAATTCAAATTGTCACGTATAGGAGTCTGGAACAATGAGCTCACCAAACTTTTCATCAATTTTTCAAGTTCCGAGTGTCCCAAGACCGAGCGGGAGTGTTGCTGTACCTACGTCAATCAAAATTAATCGCGTACAGTTAGCTTATCAAACAAATATCCATGAACAACTGTCAAATCGTCGGGTAGTAGGCCCTAGGTTGCATTGAAATCAGGGTTGCCGTGGGGATTGAAATTTGAGTCCCCCACCCCACCGCACACCTACAGTGGATATCCACACAGAATCCCCATACACCCACAGGATTAGACACCTAATTTATATGCTATTTTTTCATATAGAAAAAAATGATGCCCGGTGTCTCAATTCCGGTAGAGCTTAAAAATGATGCGATCCGGCAGCTGCCTTTGATGATTGGATTGGAACACGATGGCTTTCACTACAATTTCTTTTCAGTCACCTTATTAATATTATTTTTATAACACAACCGAACTCAAACGAATGCATTGGCATTGAAATGGCTTTTAAATGGTTGTCAAGCCGTCAATGAGTGGGTTTCAATTGATATTCTTTGTTCTTAACAAAATTGCCGTTCCTAGCAATCATCAATTTTCAACAAACAGTCGTCTGAATATTTGTTTAGTGTAACGCAGTTGTCATTCATATCTTGACATCCACTCCACTTTATGCTACGTTTTTAATTGATCTATTTTCTTGACACATTTTAATTTAGAACTGCACAAATTGTGTTTAAAAACTGCTCTTTTAACCCATTTAGCGCCAGTGTAACGTTTTCGTTACAGCACTTTTCGGAATCTGCTGTCTTCTCCAGCTTACGACATCTGATACAATATTTTGATTACCATGCATGATTTATCATATATTTTCAGGTAAACAATCGCCAATTCAAAAATTAGCACTTTTTATTGCTTATATTTTATCACGAAATTAGACAAAAATGGGCTTAAAATCTGCTTAAATACTGAAAGACTCAGTGTATGAACGTCCACATGTAATTTACTATCCACGTGATTTGCGTGATCTCATTATCCATCAAATATCGAAAATAGCAATCAATACTTCCTCGGATATTCATTCATGACATGGCACGTCATTTTTTAAACCGTAACGATTTAGTTACACTGGCGTAATGAGATATACAAATGTTAAATACAACAACAAGTGTAAATGAAGTAAACTGTAGTGAGTACTGTCAAATTTCTTCATAACTAATGTTTGTTGAATACTGAAAACGAACAATTTCATTGGAATATTGCATTCTTAGTGTGTTCTATGAATGTGTAATGCTGATTGCTATTTATAGTCTATGGATTTCCCGTCACAAAACCAACCGAAGTCCATTGCCGTAGTATTTTCCTCAACATTAGACTTGTTAGCTCATGTACGGAAGCAAGTCAAAGAGAGATCAAATCTCAAGCATTTCCTCTTACAGCTTAATCATAAACATTACAGGGTGCCAGCTCACCTAGGCATAGAATACAAAGATGCCTTCCGACTCGAGCAATTTCAATACAAAACTTCTTTGGCCGTAGACGATGCGTCTCTCCCTGCAAGGTCACGTCAGCGGCTCGAGATGGCCCAAAGTGGTTTATAATATCTATAGGCTAAACTTGATTATATCAACCTACGTAGCTATCTGAAGACAATACCCAAGCTGTTGCTTACAATGGACTGAAATATGCAATAGGCCTAATGCCGACGATGATGGTATATGACTGTTGCCACAAAACCTCCAGAAGTAAATGCTTCATTAGAGTTCTGAGGATGATAATTTGAAGATGAGTTTATGTGTCTCAGAGGTATGTCTCTAAAACGAAGTCTCAGAGGTTAGTGACATCGTAAGGCTGTGTGAGATTCCAACAAAAGATGACTTGAATGATCATTTCAGTAAACAGAAAAAGCAGTCAATAAAATGGCAAATATCGGTGATTCTCATCTTCTCAAATAGGACAAACATTCTCTGGATGCATTTCAGGTTAAGAATTTTTATGAGATGCCTAATACCCATTCTGATGGTCTTATCGATCTCTTAGTAGCAGAAACCAATGACTACCCGGGACAAAAGAATTGTTTAGGCCTACATAATGTTGAACAATCTCAAATGCGCTAATTTCTTGGTGTTCTTTATTTGAGTGGATGTTACGAATTACCGAGGCGTCTCCAACTCTAGCGTGACTTTGGAGTCGATGCAGCACTTGAATCAATTTCTCGATAGGAATTTCGAAATATAAAAACATCTTCTCATTTCAACGATGACAATTTCACAGCAAGCAACAACGACAAGTAGCATAAAGCAGGCTATTGATTAAATTTCTAATTCACAGTTTCGACAAATACCTCTGAAATATGTTGAAGAGCTTTTATGAAGCTATGACTCATTGCTTCGGCAGGAATTGTTGGAGCAATACATAAGCTACATTTGAAAAAAACATGCTCTTGTATATTTTGACATCATATGACGCCATCGTAACGAAATCGTTACGGCTTTAATTTCCAAGAAAGGGTTATTGTAATGAACTGGTCATCATAAATAATTCTTAATTATAACATTCTGAAATGCTTACCACCGTTTTTATAGAAAATTTGCCGATATTTATATAGGCGGCCTTAAATGGGTTAAAACTCTTTTAAAACTGCACAAAATGCACGTTAAAAAACCCCTACCATGTGTTCATTATACACAGTATATTAATGGTATAATCAGTTTGGTATCTTAAATAGCAATCACTGAAGGAGTTCATAGACAAAATTCAGTATAATGTTCTTCAATATTATTCTTCTTCCACTGATTTTCTTCCCACGTCTAATGGGGTCGCCGGTGCTGATTTTCTTCCTCTACTGCACTCACTCCAACGTATCTTCTTCTTTCACTCCTGTTTTCTCTAAATATTTTCTATGCAGTCTCTTTAGGCATGATGTCTTGATGTAGAAGACAGTATTTAATAATTTTTACGAATGTCAAAGTTAAGTGATGGCGGGATGAAATGATGGTCTAAATTGTTACAAAGCTCACATTAGAAGACAGAAGTCTTATACATTGTCTATTCCGAAGTAGGCCAATGATATCCTGATGAAAAACAACTTCTTCCTCTTTCCAATAAAGACGTAATTAGATGAATAAAAATCCTTTAATTTTTCCCATCTAGCTTGGCAATTATTTTCATTAAGTTTCATTTTTCATGGACTATTATAAAATGCATGTACGCTACACTGACGCAATTAACTAATTCAGCGAATGATATGACATTGTTTCGCAGTTGCAATTTCACTCATGACTTTTATCACACGTTTGTTGGCATGCAAGATGTGTAGAAAAAACTTCTATATCAAAGTTCGCTATTGATCAATTAAATAGAGGAACACAACTATCTACGATTAAATGGCACTTCCATGATATAAGATTATAAACTATAACGCTAAAGAGAATAAATACTTACTTTTTCGACGCTCCAAAATTTTTTCCAACTCTTCTACCAATGCATTTGATCTTCTTTCTATCTCTGAAAACAGAGGAAACCGTACAGACTAAATTATACTATCACGCTTTATATTTGTGACATTTCAAATTTAACAATTTTACATTTCATACTACATGATTCTTCTCTTCTTTTTTAACTATTTCTATTGACAATGTGAAAACAGCATAAGCATTTGACAGAATTTCCGCCAATTTCTGACTCACTTTATTTTATTTGCTTTGATTTATCGGAATTTATATTAATTTAATACAGTCATTTTATGATAGTTCTTTTGGTATGTGACAATATTAGGAACATCACTGTTTTCCTGAAGAAAGTTGACTATCATTTATGAAAAATTTTATAGGCGGAGACATATTTCTTAGCTTACTTCTGCAATGCGCAATGCACAGAGCGCTTAACAGCACAATCAAACAAATTTGTATCTTCATGATGTCTGCTAGTCCTGCACGAAGATGTACCATTATTTAAAGAATCTTTGGACCGTATTACTTAGTTGGACCGACTATTCAGGTCATTCATCTGAGCCATTGATGCATACGACGGTAACTCAGAGTATCAATGTGTAGTCTCCCTTATAAGTTCAGGAAAATATTTAACGGATTTACAATAGTATAACATCACAAGAATGAATTACAATTGAAGAGCAAACATTTGATACTGATATAAAGACATATGAATTTTCACATTTCAGCCTTCATTGCCGTAAGAAGATCATTTTTCTATCGCTGTCGTCAACTTCATACTATTAATTTTATTTATGTTGACTGATGATTTGATACATTCCTTATTATTTATTCCGCTATCATATTGCGATTTTGTCAATTGTAGGGGCCTACTTATTTTTCTGTAGTAGCTAACATCCATACTACATCCTATTATAATTTGGTGATCACGCTTTCGGTGATCAATGGCAACCAATTCATGCTTATTTTATTTATAGTTTATTATGAATCTCTTCATCTTTTATTCTTTTATCATTAGCGTCTTACAATATTCTTCAACAAAACTTTTATCTTGATGTACACTGGCGAACAGAAGAAACTAACCACCATGAATTTGCAATGTCTTTCTCACTTCATTCCATGATTAACCGTGTTGTGATGACTGCGCGATCATTGCACTAGAAGTCATCTAAGATTGAAAATGATGTAAATCGATATCATAGATATGGAATGCACATTAAAATGAGCTCTTTGATCTTTTTTATATAAAAAGGATTATAACGATTGAGATTATTAAATTAATTTTTCATATACAGCATAAACCACGATTTTTGAGGCTATGTATTGGTCTACTATGTAGGAAAATAATGCCGAAAGTGCAAAGTGTGGAATTAACTGAGAACTCAGCGCGTTCTGATTACAAATCATTGCCGCTATGAAGTCAATCAGCAATAGAGAAATTATTTCCATTAAATTAAGATACGACTAGTCAAATGAATGACGCTGAACGTTGTCAGGCAATAGTGATGATTAGCTGGTCGGTCTTATAGGGCTGTTGCCCGATATTTCGGCAGATCCCATGCGACCATTAGAAGTTTGTGGATCAAGACGACCAACACGGGCAGTGTAAAACATGGTTGCTAATAGTCCGGCAGAAATATTCAAATATCCCCAGAAGGCAAAATCCACTGGTGACAAGTCAGGTGAATAACCAGGCCAATTGAAGGGAGTTCCTCGGCTGATCAACCTGTCGCCAAAGTGTTCCTGGAGAACAACTATCGTCGGTCTAGCTGTGTGGTGGGTTGCTCCATCCTGCTGGAAAATTGTTGACGAGAATTTCCTTCTTCGTTTAAGCTCTAGAATGACGAAATCTGTTATCATATTGGAATATGATGTCGAATTAACGGACCCATCAAAAAAGTACGGACCAATGACAACTGTCTTTGAAAAGCCGATCCATACCATCAACTTTTGAGGAAATTGTCGAATGACAAACGACGAGTTAGCAGGTCTCTCACTAGCCCAGAAACGACAGTTCTGTCTGTTCAGTGAAGGGTCTAAATCAAACATGGCCTCATCACTGAATAAAGCTTTTTCCAAGAATGTGCTGGAACCATCGACGGCACTAAGAAATTCTTGACAGAACTGTACTCGTTCTTCAATAGCACCATCAGAGAGATACCGTTCAAATTTTGGTTTGTAAGGCTTTGTGCCTAATTCCTTCATCAGGATAGCATGAACCTTGCTTTTTGAGAAGAGGCATCGATTAGCGATAGCTCTGGTGCTTGTATTGCAATCTTCATCAATCAACTGTTTCACATCATCAATGTCCTCATCCTCACGAACGCGACGGACATAAGGCTCAACAAGGCAAGATGATGTGGCCTCGAATCGTCTTATCATTAATTTCACAGTGCTATAAACTGGAACATAATTTCTCTCCTTTATTTTGTGAGCTGTGCAATAAGCACGAATGGCAGCAGATATATTTTCACCATTCTGATAATAATATTTGACAAGGTCAACATTGTCTTGTATCGTTAAGTGCGGCATGACTGACTCGATTAACAGAAAGCACAAGAAACAGATGGTTAATTTCAGACGTTACTCCTGTCTTATCGCTGTGTAAAATCGATTGATGGAATATAAACAAACTATTGATGAAATCTATTCACGTGATTCATCATCACCAACAGCTCTCCATTGAAAAGAGTATTGATTGCTTGATGACTGTGATATATCTATGAACATTATATGTTTGTTTGAGTGCATTCAGTTTTAAATATACGTCAGTTACGTATCACGCTTGACTCAAGCTTGTTTTGCCTGTCATCATGTATACGGCTTAGCGTCACATTTGGCGTTGCGATCAGGATTTTTGATTTATTTGCTCATGAATTATAATTGTTATTGATCCATAAGTCTTAATGGCATCGTTCATGGGTAAACCCCCAAGAGACCTGAACATAACAGGCAATCCCAAAGATTTCGAAGAGTGGCTGCTGACTTTTGAAAATTATTTGACAGAGGTACGACTTTAGACTCACCACAGAAACCCGCTCTTCTTTTGAACTGCCTCGGCGGGGATGCATTGAAAATCATTTCTGGCTTGTCTTACGATGTTTCTATAGAAAACTTACGAGATGCTTTGAAATCACATTTTATTCCAAAAAAAGAATCTGACCTATGAGAGATATCAGTTTCGTAAGATGGTCCAAGATGACAACGTTATGTCTTTTGTTAATGATTTGCATAGACAAGGCAGATTATGTGAGTTTGACGATGCGAAAACAGATAGCATATACAATCAGAATATTAGAGATCAGTTGATCCTTGGATTGACGTCTGATCAGTTAAGGACGAGACTGTTGTCAGAAAACAAACTGACACTAGATAAGGCTATTCAGTTGGCCGTTGCACATGAAAGCGGTAACATAAAGGCTGAACAAATAAGAACAGCAGGTGTGACAAAGTCCACGGAAGTTCTCTCTTTGACTACTAGTCCTCGACCGTCTCGTTCCAAAGCTCGGATCTCTCGTTCTCCGTCAGTTCAACATGACCGTGAAGTTCATTTTTCCTTTTCAAACAACGGCAGACCTGTTTGCAATTATTGTAAAAAAGTTGGACACATCAGAAAAATTGTTTTTTGTTACGTCGGAAACAGTACAGATCTAGGTCTTCGGACAGTGAGGATGACCACAGGCAACGCAGTTCTAACCCCAAATCCGTCAGTTCAATATTTTCTGTTACGAATTTGAGTCGTGAGAATACCTCAGTTGATAGAGAAGGAAAAATTCGCAGAGTCGAGTGCTCTTTTTATGACTGGTTGATGGTGGTACGACAATTAGTTTAGTTTCCCGCAATAACAGGTTTTGAGGGTACCTGTCAACCACTCAGCAACTATGGGTAATGGAAAGCTAGAGACTTACCGGCATGCAATACAAGGTCCACTTTCTGTTGGTGGTATCACAATTGAAACTTATCTTTACGTGGCAGATTGGGTACCAGAGTCGGCTGATTGTCTTCTTGGTATGAATGTCTTGAATAACTTTCGCAATTTGAAGTTGAACGAGACCGGTCCAGATCTTGACTTAGTATTGGCAATCAGCTCAGTACCTAACTTGATGCAAGAATATAAGGACGTTTTCGATAAACCTTTGAAGGAAGCCTCATATAATGGTGAAATCCCCCCTATCATCAATCTTCATGAAGATAGCAAGCCTTTTCAATCAAAAATAAGGAGATTTTCCCCACTTGACGAAGCTGTATGTAAGGAACAGATTGAATATCTTCTCTCCGAGGGAATCATTCACAGGTCTAGGTCATCATGGCGTCATATGCCTGTTGTTGTTTCTAAGCGGTCTGGAGGGCACCGTCTCGCAATCGATTACCGTCCTGTTAATAGCCAGACAAAGCTAGATGCCTTCCCCACATCTAATGTTGAAGAGTTGATCCAACGAATCGGAGGTAGCAAAATTTTTTTCACTTGATTTTTCTCAATTTTACTACCAGCTTCCCCTTGCTAAACATGACCAAGAATATACAGCTTTTTATGCGTTCGGAGAGTTGTACGAGTTCAACCGTTGTCCTTTCGGTTTAAAAAATGCAGTGAGTTTGTGTAACCGCGTAATGAGCCATGTTTTTAAGGGAATTAATGGCATTTGTGTCTACCTCGATGATGTGCTTATCCACGCTCCAGATATAGAACAACATGACAAGGTTCTGCAGGAAGTCTTTGAAAGAATTCGCGAGTTCAATTTAACTCTAAACCGGAAAAATGTGCATTTTACAAGGATTCGGTGTCCTTTCTTGGGTTCCACATCCATGATGGGAAGATAAGACCTGACCCGGAGCGCACCGAAGCTGTAACTAATTTCCCAACACCATCGACTATTAAACAGCTACAGCGATTCTTGGAATGGGAAACTTTTTCAGGAACTACGTTCATAACTATTCCGCTTGACTAGCGAGCTTTATGATCTTGTGAAAGCCGAGAAATTGATGTGGACTAAATCTGCATTAGAATCGTTCAATCGAGTTAAAGACGAGTTATCTAAATGCATACTTGATTTGCCATTGCCGGATGAGAAACTCTATTTACATACCGATGCTTCTGATGGCCATGTTGCCGGCTGTCTCATGAACTCTAAGAGACAACCGCTTTGCTTTATCAGCAAAAAATTGATGACACTCAGCGACGTTGGAGCACACTTGATAAAGAGCATATGCGATAATCTGGTCGATTCAGAAGCTGAGAACATTTCTTCTTGCCCGCCAATTCACAGTGCTTAGTGATCATAAACCTCTCAAATACCTATTTGAGACTAATGCTGTATCTGCAAAAGTACACAGATGGAGGATAAGTGTTTCCGATTTTACATTTGACGTACAGTATATTCCTGGAGAAGATAATGTGGTGGCCGACATTCTTTCTCGTATCAACTCTATAGCCGAAGTCGACGATGATATAGAAATTAGACTGACGAGTGGAGAAATAAGTAAGAGTCGGTTGTCTGATATTGAATCGTGTGAGTTGATCTCAGCTATTCAAAAAATGTATAGTCGCAAACCACTTAATGTCAGTGATTCACTCTGGTCAGTGCGAAAGAAGTTTACCATTAATGATGAAGGATTCTTTCTTTTGGTAAAAGACTATTTATACCGTCTCATCTCCGTTGTAAGATACTCACTTTTGCTCACTATGGACATCAAGGAATCGAGCCAATGCTCTCTAAATTGACAGATCGTACTTTTGGCCTACGATGAAGACAGATGTCCACAACCTTTATAGGAAATTGCAGAATATGTTCCTTGACAAAAACCCGCTTTGTCAGCGCCCACCTAAAGCCATATCTACTAGATGCCCCCATGCAAATGCTAGCAGCGGACTATAGGACCCTCAGACGAAGGATTTAAGTACATGCTTGTTATTATAGAAGCATTTTCAAGATTCCCTGAAGTGTATCAAGATAAAGATATTTCAACATAAACCCTTGTAGCTAAGTTTAGGGACCTTTTTGCCCGCTATGGATTCCCCGACTCTCTTCTACCGACAGGGGTACACAATTTCAGAGCAGACACTTCTGGAAATATCTTCAGAATTCCAGATCAAGAAGCTTTCAACCACATCTTATCGCCCTTCATCGAACGGATTCTGCGAGAGGTTTAATGGAACAATTCAACGGAAGATAAAGTCCCTTTTGTGTGAACGTGACTTGCCCCCGAACAAGTGGATTTGTGTTCTGCCCACTGCACTTCTTGCGTACAGAAACGAAAAACATTCGACGACCGGTTATACGCCGTCTGAACTTTTCTTGTCTTTTCGAGTGAAGGACCTTTCCCTTCCTCCTCTAAGTGATCGCTTCATCGACATACACTCAGATTCCTCAACTGCAGCACACAATATTGTGAAAAGAAGGAGGCGCGCGAACGATTACCGTTTTACCAACGATCGGTCATTCCCTCAAGGAACGGAAGTGGTCATCAAGTCACCGGTTACGACGAAGTTGCAGCCCCCTGGGAAGACAGGTGTCGGTGGAGCAGGTGAGCCCCCACGTCGTTCGCGTGGACGTGGATGGCAGTGTTGATCGAATTTCCACTGCTCGTGTTTCACCAATACCAAGTGTCGAAAATCCTATCGACGGACTAACCTCAGTGCCTTCGAGTGAACATTCAGAGCAAAACGGGGATAGAGACATCGTTGATGTCGCGTCTGATTCAGCCCCGACTCATCTCGCACGGTCAGTTAGACCGGTTCGCAACCGACGACCCCCAGCTTACCTAAACGATTACGAAATTACCATAGATGACTGATATGTAAGAATACATGCTAACTTTATTAATCATGATCTTTTGTAAGGGGCGCGTGTGATATATCTATGAACATTATATGTTTGTTTGAGTGCATTCAGTTTTAAATATACGTCAGCTACGTATCACGCTTGACTCAAGCTTGTTTTGCCTGTCATCATGTATACGGCTTAGCGTCACAATGACAATAGCGATTGATCATTGGAATGCGGACAAAGAGAAAACAGGTGCGCCAATGTGAATTCATCTCATGACTGTCTGTGTGTGTATAATTCTATACACACAGACAGTCATGTCTGTGTGTGCATGTATAACAATGATTCTTTTCATTTGTTATTCATAGCAAATCAGTCGAGTTTAGTCTTATTAAACATTTAATTTTAATGCATTTTTTGTAAATATTTTGGAATTTCATGACTATAAATAAAGGTATAATGCTCCTTAACTATTGATAGCTATTTTAATTTCAAAGCATAGAACAAAATCAGGTTTCATGAAGATAAACTTACAAGTGGAAGCGCTGAGCTATGATCTTCCATTCACACACAGTAACGTTTTTACTTTTTCAGTCTAAAACGCGACAATGGGACTTGAAGACACTTCAAGTCAAAAATTATGACTCTGGGCTTCGTACGTTTCGTTTAATCAGAGAAAACATGCAAAATTTCATTTTAGCTAAAAACTGCAATCTGCGTCCGATTTGATTTACATGTGTTTTTCTTTGATTTTGTCTGACAAGAAGAGGATCTGACTAGACCTCGGCAGACGTGCTGATTCGAAGTAGGCGTAGGGTGTACATCATTCTGTGAAAGTCTCACTTTCGGCCTCGTTCCCTGCAGAAACTCGCTCTGGCTGCCGGACTATAAGGTATCAACTGACGCCAGACAGCAGTCAGGACCGATCGACGTCTTGTGAGAATGGTTCGAGGTAATTCAACCTTTGCGCTTATAACCATGCGCGCTACCTTTTCTGGCCTACAATGGAGGGAAAAAGTAAATTCGGGAATTTCCTGACCGCAACTACAGTCCGACAGATCTTCGGGAGGCTGGCTTGCGTGGCAGAAGAATGTTACAAAGACCTAGCCTATCACCAGCTAATGTTTCCCGTAGAGAAGCATGGGCAATGCAGCGGGTGTATTGGCGGCTGCATCAGTCGAGACGTGTTCAAAGACGAAAGTCGTTTTCGCATGCTTCGTGCGGACGGAAGGATTTGTGTTTTGCGCGAACAGAGACAGTCTCTTCTAGAGAAACAAGCTCAAGTGTCGTAACATCAAGGACCATCACTTCACGTCTGGGGAGGGATCTCTTACGAAGGGAAGACCGAGTTGGTGTTTCTGAAGACAAGCGTCACCACCAAAGTTTACAGCAACGTCCTCCATTCTCATCTCCTCCCTTTCATCCAAGAGAAGCATGGTGTGGCCCATCGGAATGCATTTTCCAAGATGACAATGCTGCTACAAATCTGCGCATATGAATGTAGAGCAAGATCCAACAACAGAGTCCTCCGCCACAGAACTTGGAACATCAGACAATGAAGAACTGTTGGGATGAAATCCCACATGATTTCCTGAGACGGCTTGTCTTGAGCATACCGAGAATAGTAAACAGCCTGCTTGTTTCGCGAGGAGGTTACACGCGTTATTGACTGTATAAATTGTAAATATTGTGTAAATAAAAATAAAGTTAAAATCATCTACGTTTTCCATTCTCACGTTTGTTTCCCATAATTCTCAGTTATGGAAAAACATCGAAACTCTGAGAAAGACATTGCAAATTCATGGTGGTTCGTTCTTCAGCTTTTTTGATTTACAAATCTATAGTGAAGATAGCGCCTTCAAAGAATATGCTTAATTCTACTTTGTTTAGTATACGACCGTAGATATTGTTCTTTTTTTCGGCCGGTAACAGTTATCACATTGACATCGGAATCCTACCAGGACTCAGGGGGGTCAAGCGTACGCCTTAGAATGTGGGCACTTCCGAGCACTTTAGACTTCTTTTTCTTTATTGCCAATGTAATGGTCGTCTAGTACCGCGATATCTATGATCAAGCCCTTGTTCATCTTCTTATCGACGAGAACAATGTCGGGTCTCCTTGCTGCTATCCTTCTGTCTGTAGGGATTTCAAAGTCCCATAGTATTTTAACGTCTTCATTTTCGATCACTGAGGTTGGTTCATGCTTCCATACTTGCTGGCACACCTTCATGCCGTAGTGTTCACATATGCTTCTATTAATTAGTCTTGCAACTTCGTTAGGTGACTGTGACGCTGTCACAGTTTAGCAACTGTGACGCTTTAGATATTCTGTTGCAGCTAATTTCGGACAAGCTGTTAGTATGTGCGACACGATTTCGTCTTTAGACTTGTACATTCTGCATTTCGGGTCGGCTGAAGTCTTCGTTATATATGTCGCGTGAGCCTTGGTGTTTAGGGCCTGATCTTGGGCTGCAGTTATTAATGCCTCAGTTTCTATTTTCAAATTCACCTTCTTCAAACCAGTCATAGCAAGCTGATGTTGATGTTACTTCTTTCATTTGTCTATTGTACTGACCATGAAGCACCTTCTCGTTTCACCTTGTGAGCCTATTCTTTGTTGCATTTCCAATCGTCAAGGGTCTCTGGCTTCGGCTTGTACAGACCACCATATTTCATCATGAATTTGTGAATTCAAATTCATGGATGAAAATGGATGAATTTGCAAATTCATGTAATTCTATGTACAAGTGATGTCTGTGATAATGATTCCTCCATTATTTTGTTTCATTTAGTGCCTTGACAATCAACTGATAGGTTGTGGAATCGATCGGCACAAGATATAGCATCATTTTGTGAAACTGGTTGATTTTTCCTTTTTTACTATATATATATATATATATACAACCACAGGAATAATAAGCGAAGGTCTACTTTTTGAACTTATAAGAAATTTTTTGAACCTCAGGAACATGATGTCCAAACTGAATCCTTTGATATGAAAATTTTCGCTGTATACTTCAATCTTTAGAGTATACACTCCGTGTAATACATCCCTGCTCCAATTACGAGACTTGGCCTACTTTTTGTTGACGGTGTATTCGCACATCAGTTTATCAGTGTACGAACAGTGCATTTCAGGTTATCGATTCTGGATGTCGTTCTAAATAGTTTGTTTCCGTTGTTGGTCTACTACTGCGGATAACTGCGTCCTAGTGATCTACACGTATTTATGCAAGCGATGTCAATAAATGTCGCATTGACAAATACTCAATACAGTGACTGTAGACGTGTGTGAAGTTAGCGGAACCACTCAGCGGAACCATTTTTTATTATAGCTTAATTCTATTCGAAACAGCTGCTATTTTGTCAATTTCAGTCTCCTGATTACGAATCTGAGCTCAGATTTCACAAATTCACAGTCGCTTTTGAGAAATTCAAGTTTAAAGATAAAAGTGGTCCCGCTGTGAAGTTAGCGGAACCATCCAGCAGAACCAATTGCTGAGTCTCGCTGATTGACGCAGTAAATCAATTTCTTTTGGTCACTACCCGATCAATTTTGTTGTGCTGATCACGAATATGTGCCTCATCTTTCAAAACAGTGCAGATATCACCCGGAAATCTGAATTTCACTTTTTCTGCAAGCTGATTGTGAAGTTAGCGGAACCATTTTTCAATACAAAGAATTTCTCAGCGAAATCCATCCTCTCCAACTAATTTGAAGCTCCTAATCACAAATCTGTAATCAGATTTGCAAAACTCGCCCGCATTGCAAAGATATTCCTCTATCTGGGTCCGCTGTGAAGTGCCCGGAACCACCTACTGGCATTAAAATTTCAAATTCTAATTTTTGCACAGAATCACTGCAATAGACATACCAATAGAATGGAATTGCTTCACTGATCACGGTTTGCCGTCCGATTTCACGGGAGAATAAGTACTTGCCGAAAAAATTGATTTTACAGTTTTCAAGGATTTCATCGGAATCTCAGAAAAAATCCAACCCTCTCCAGATCAGCCGAGCCATCATTTATTACAGCACAATTCTATTGCACCATCACAATGTGTAATTACCTCTTGTGCGCTTTCCTTCTCGGTGCATGCTGTTGTGCCTCTGAAGTCATTAGATGTTTGAAGAAGACGGTTTACAAGTGTTCGTCCATCGGAACGCTGGTATCGCTAATTTCTCCATGTTTGTTGTTTGTAATTACGAGGTTAGTTAAAGAAAAACTTTCATGTTGTCCTAAAAAGGATTCAGAATCGCTTCATTGTTGAAAGATTGCAATGCTTTGTAGCTATTGTGCATATTAATTCATTTCGTATCAAAAAACATAAAGTCTTAGTAGGATAACATTTTTCACACACGATGGTGCTATTTATTTGATGTGAAGCGGCGTTTGAGCAGAGTAATTTCAACTTGAAAAGTGGTTGCGCTGGAATTATTGTGTGATGTTGTTGAACTTTGAATTGAGTTTTCCGAGTGAAGGAGGCCGAATTTAGTAAAACTGATGCGTGGCACATAGTCAGCGACCCCAAATTGTAATAGAAACATGCATTTCAGGAGTGGCACACTCGAAATGAAAAATGGTTGCGCGGGTTGTGCAATATTTTATTATAAGCTTTGTCATGTGATTTGATGTTTAATGTTTTCTTTTAGAGCGGGTGAAAGACTGCTTTTGTTTGATTGATTCTGATGAATGTTGACCTGGCACATCCGCTGGTACTATTTATGTGAAGCATAACTGCCTGTGTGCTGAGTAATTTTGATTTCAAATTTGGTTGCGCCAACTTCACACTTCGGTGAAATAAAATTTTGAAACTTGATTTTTCCATGAAGATCGATTATTTTTAGTAATTTTTTGCGTGGCACATGATTAGGCATGGATATTTCATCGTTTGTTATGAGCTTTGTTGCTTGATGCGCTAAATTTATGAAAGTCAGAAAAATTGGTTGCGCCAACTTCACAGAGCAACCAATTTGAAATTTGAATTGCGTTTTCTGGCCAAAGGAGGCTGAATTTCGTGAAACCGAGTAGTGGCACATAATCAGCGACCTCGAATTGTGTGGTTTATGTGATTTTTGGGAGTGGCACAGTAAAAACAAAAATGGTTGCGCTGAGTGGTTGCCCCAACTTCACACACGTGATTTTTTCATTATGCAAGAATCGCACTTATTAGCAAGTTTCTTATCTTTTATCACCTCAGGATATTATGCAACTAATGAATTACCAATCCGCTGCAGAGATTTGACAGCAAGGAACCGAAAAATGTTATCCTATTAAGACTTTATCTTTTTTGATACGAAATGAATTAATATGCACAATAGCTACAAAGCATTGCAATCTTTCAACAATGAAGCGATTCTGAATCCTTTTTAGGACAACATGAAAGTTTTTCTTTAACTAACCTCGTAATTACAAACAACAAACATGGAGAAATTAGCGATACCAGCGTTCCGATGGACGAACACTTGTAAACCGTCTTCTTCAAACATCTAATGACTTCAGAGGCACAACAGCATGCACCGAGAAGGAAAGCGCACAAGAGGTAATTACACATTGTGATGGTGCAATAGAATTGTGCTGTAATAAATGATGGCTCGGCTGATCTGGAGAGGGTTGGATTTTTTCTGAGATTCCGATGAAATCCTTGAAAACTGTAAAATCAATTTTTTCGGCAAGTACTTATTCTCCCGTGAAATCGGACGGCAAACCGTGATCAGTGAAGCAATTCCATTCTATTGGTATGTCTATTGCAGTGATTCTGTGCAAAAATTAGAATTTGAAATTTTAATGCCAGTAGGTGGTTCCGGGCACTTCACAGCGGACCCAGATAGAGGAATATCTTTGCAATGCGGGCGAGTTTTGCAAATCTGATTACAGATTTGTGATTAGGAGCTTCAAATTAGTTGGAGAGGATGGATTTCGCTGAGAAATTCTTTGTATTAAAAAATGGTTCCGCTAACTTCACAATCAGCTTGGAGAAAAAGTGAAATTCAGATTTCCGGGTGATATCTGCACTGTTTTGAAAGATGAGGCACATATTCGTGATCAGCACAACAAAATTGATCGGGTAGTGACCAAAAGAAATTGATTCACTGCGTCAATCAGCGAGACTCAGCAATTGGTTCTGCTGGATGGTTCCGCTAACTTCACAGCGGGACCACTTTTATCTTTAAACTTGAATTTCTCAAAAGCGACTGTGAATTTGTGAAATCTGAGCTCAGATTCGTAATCAGGAGACTGAAATTGACAAAATAGCAGCTGTTTCGAATAGAATTAAGCTATAATAAAACATGGTTCCGCTGAGTGGTTCCGCTAACTTCACACACGTTGACTGTAGTACATTCGGACACTGGCATAAGACAAATTTTTGTCAGAACAACCTGCATTAAAGGATTTCTTTATATCCGGTTCATATTATGTCTTTATGCAATCCCCGTCACACCAGAAGCACCCGCTGATGCAACAAACTGATAGCAGATTGGCTTCATTGATAAAACATATTCCCTTGACGCCAGTTTACACCTTGACTCCTGGTTCCTCTGTGTTCGCAGCATCAAAGATAGTTAGCGAAGAATATTTTATATATTTATCAGCACAATAGATGCTGAATAAGAAGACAATTAGTCCTTGAAAATGGAGACAGTTCCATCTTTAGCTTGATAAACAGACTTTGGATTTTATGTTTTGTCATTTCAGAAGAGAGTGGCAATACAGAACTTCTACTTCGAAACAGCCTAATTAACAATTGAACATTGTAGAGCTGGGATGCATCGCCAGTTGACAAACCTAGACCGATAGCAAATCAGATTTCTCAACCGACCTCTCAGCTGGTTGCATATGTTAGCGGTTTCTGACCGGTGATAATTCTGGGTATTTGCAAGGATAAATAAAAAGCTACTAAAGATGAAGTTTTCTGGTTGTGAATTTAAACGCTGAATGGTCTGGGCCACATAATTGATAAATACACTGTACCTACTAGCTCAATTTCAACAATGTCCATGAACAAAGGCCTTATGTGAATACTGAGTACGTATGCAAAGTTCATGACATATGACATATGCAGCTAATGTGCAAATCATTCTCAGTGGGAAAATGATCATGCAAGATTTTGTAAGAGCGATGCATGCTATTTTCTATTTCTGTAAAAGATTATCAGGTTACACTGTTTACACCTCGGTAAACCGAAATGCAACTTAAATAATGAATTTGTAAAATACCGGTACCGCATAAATCAAAATACAAAATACAAAATCAAAATACAATCAAAGATACAGTGGTAAGTTGCTGCTGGGTTTGCTGTAACCAGAGTTAAGGAACAAGATAGGAAAGAAAAATGGCTCAAGTCATTTCACAATACGTTGTAGGTTATTGCAGATAATCGTAGAAAAAACAGTGAAACAATTACGACGTCTGTTAGTGCAGGAAAAAGGTACGCGCACTCTGCTTCTGCCTCCAACCACCTGTTGAGAGATGGAATGAAGGGGTGGTCAGATGAGCCAGCAGCCAAAAGCAGCTTCCTAATTGGTGTTGAACTCTTTGTGAAAATGGGTTTTCAGAACGGGGCAAATTATGCGACGTGCACGACAAAAAACTTTGTTCACAATTTTTAGACACTTGTGATTCAATTGGCCAAACAGAGGTGAGCAGTAGAACAGCACGCTCTCAATCGTCGAGAAATATACCATCCACAGTTCATCATGGGACAAGATTGATTTTAACAAACGCAGAAAATATAGATGTTGGGAGCACCGACTCTCTTGAACACGAAAATGACCAAGCCAAGACAAGTCTGAGGACCACGTAACACCCAGGAGTTTAAGTTCTGTGACGATGGAAACATCTGTCAGTGGTAAGCACTCGTTGGAAAAGTCAACTTTTTTGCGGAATCAAATAGCACGCATTTTTGAAGGGTTTAGAACCAGATCATTTATGGAAGCCCACTGACGAATATTGAGGTATTCTTCTTGACATATCTTCATCAGATCAAAAGAAGGGCAATTTTTGATGGTAATAACTTCACTTATGTCGTCAGCATATTGCAGCATGAAAGTTGAGCTATGCATGGGATGAAGGTCGTGGCAATATAGCACAAATAAAGTCGGTCCCAAAATGGATCCCTGAGGAACCCCACTAGTCACGGCACGAAAGTCACTGACAGCACAATTTACTTTAACTCTTTGAGTCCGTCCTCGTAAGTAACTGCTCAACCACTTGACAAATCCGGATGGCAAACCTAGATTGCGAACTTTCTTCAGAAGAATCTCGTGCGATATCGTATCGAAAGCCTTGCTGAAGTCGTAACTGAGCAAAAGGCATGAGGAAACTTCTGGCTTATCCAACATACTCGTTACGTGATCATGTAATGAGATCAGAGCAGATGTTGTTCCAGACTTGGGGCGATAAGCAAACTGTGTGTCTGGAAAGCATGATAACATCGTTGTTTTGAGGGAGTTAAGTATTTGCATCTCAAGTAGCTTGCTCGGAACACTCAAAAGAGTTATGGGCCGCAGTTGCGCTAGTTTGGAGGGGAGACGTCTTAGGAACTGGAGAAACAAGACAGTCCTTGAACTTTGTTGGAAACTTTCTTTCGAGTATGGATGTGTTGATAATATGGCAGAGGGGTTCAGCTATGAACGGAGCTGCAAGCTTGTAAAGCTTGTTAGATATTCTGTCAGATCCAGTGGCTTTTGATGTAGACAGCTTATTCAGATATTCGTGAATTTCAGCAACCTCCGAAAGACAAGACCATTGTCCGTCGTCTTCAATCGAAAATTCAAAGTTTTCACAGTCTTGAAAATAACTGCTCAAGTTCTCATTAATGACATTGACTGCATCGACTTCGTTCTCATAGTCAGACAAAATAGAGTCAAGTGGATTCCGATCAGATTTACCAGTAACTCCTCTCACAACTGACCAAAAATTATTATCTCGAGATTTCAAGTTTTCACTCCAAGCTATTTTGGATTCAATAATCTTCTTTGCGCACTTCTCCTTTAGTAATTCGTATTCTGAAAAAAATCCACTTCTGTACGCATTCCATCGCATCGTAATTAACGATTTTAGCAAAGGGATCATCCAGGGCTTGTCTCTTGAAGAAATGTATACAGTCTCGCACGGAATCAATGACAGACACTGTTGAAATTTTTCATAAAATATGGTAACTTTCGTATCAATATCTAGTTCATTGTACAAGTCTTTGAAGTTTAAACGATCCAGGCCAGAAAAGAACTTTCTCAGATGTTGAGCTCTGAAGTCGTAAACTTGATGTTTGGTAAGAGCCTCATGTTTGGACGAGGTGATTGGCTTAAGAAGAACTTGACAATGAGAACCGCGACGATTGGAAAAAGGAGGCGGGCCTACTTCAGCTGGTGGATAGTCTTGTGATAAAGAGCTGCTGATGTAAAATTGATCAAGAATGGCATTCTCACGTGTTGACTCGTTCACCCTTTGCACTAGATTATGAGCAGTAATTATAGGTTTGACATCAAATCGGTTAAAGTCCCCACAAAAAACTATGCAGCTGGAGGGAATTGATAGCAATACATTGTCAATTTCTTGTATTAGGAAATCTTGGAGAGCTTCATCAACCTCACTGCTCCGAGCAGGAGGTATATATGTAGCACAGAGAAGAAATGCATCAGAGTTGTACTTGAATTTGAGAAAAATGGTTTCACTTGTTTGGGAAACATTTACTGGACAATGTCGCTGAACGCTCAAATTTGATTTGATCCATACTGCGATTCCTCCTCCACCTTTAGAGCATCTGTCTTCACCAAAGAGGTTATATCCGCTGATTTAAAAAGCAATGGGATCATGTTTGGCATTGAGCCACGATTCAGTCACAACAAGAACATCAGGAAGCGTTGTGGAACAAGTCAGACGCAATTCATCCATTTTTCCAGGAGTGGCTATTGATCGTGCATTCAACATGAGAAAAGATGGGAAAGCGTTGTAATACATGTGCTTTGGTGATGAACAATGGGAAGGCAGTTGTCATGCAGTAAGAAAAATGTGTCGCAAAGGATCTTCCTGATCAATTTCTTGATTGTCTAAGAACAGTTTGCCTCTTGATATGTAAACATGTTTGCTAGGATTTTCCTGTCGAAGGGATTTTGTTCTCTCTCTAAGTCTGAAAGATTCTTGACGATCGATAAAACATTTATCGCTGTCGAAATATACACCTCCTAACTTTGGATGGTGTCTGTTTTCTCGAACCATTTTCAACAACCGGTTTCTTTCGGCTTTGTTACCCACACTGATTTTAACCGGTCTTGGTTTGTTACCTCTCCTATTACCAAGACGAGAAGCTGGCGAGTCAACAGCGTATCTTTCACCAGTAACGGAATTCAAAGTATCCTGTACTCGCTCGTCTGTATTATCAGACTCATTTATGGGACACTCTTCAATACCCTAAATGATAATGTTCGAACTAAGTTGGTATCGAATTTCAGTTAGTTTACGGCTTTCGGCGGCGTAGATAAACTCTTTGATCCGATCTATTTCAGATTCTTGTTGCTTTTGGGTTAGCTTCAGATTCGAGACACTGTCCTCTAAGACTTCAAGCTTATTCTTGATGGTATCTAATGAGCCCATAATAGTCTTTAGAATGCGATCTTCGGATTCCTTAACCAATCATCGAAATTCATTCAATTGATTGTTGTTGACAGAACCACAACGAGTCTGACGCTGATTTGGAATTCCCGGCGATGACATAAATGCAAAGTCGCAATAGCACGTGATAATACGTCACAAACCGATCGATAATTTCATAGAAATCCGACGAGGGAGCTTTCAGGTCGCAGCAAAATCAGCTGATTTTACAAGCGACCACTGTGGTCACGCCGGCACTGTACGTTGTAGCAGGCGGGCAAACTAACTAGAGTGACGTCACCACAAACTGCTGCAAACTAGCCAATAATTAGCGAAATGAATACCACTCGTTTGACCGATGACAAGCAATAGGTAGCAACTCAGAAATTCGAGCACAGCTGCCGAGGACGTAACCAATAAGCTCAGATGATCAGATATCGACACGGAGGAGTGTGAGAGGAGTCAGGAGATATCAAGAATGACTGGAAATGACACAGTATGACGGGGCAACAGCAACCAAAATACACAATGAATATGGTTATAATGAATATATGGTTGAATATGAACATATAGCATATAAAAACAATACACAATGAATTTTCCTTTGATCCCGAAACCTGTCTCCGATTGTAGGAAGACATCGATTAACAGGCTGCAATGCCGTCTACACATGATATAATCAATATTATCACATCTCATCCAGCGTTCAGTCAAGGCGGTTGTCGTCTCGCGCTGCGCGTTCGTCGATATCTCTTTTTGTCTCCTCATCTGTTTCACCGGTCTTTTCACCATCTGATTTTTACATCGTTTCACTCCTCTGAAGACGCGCTTTTTCTTGGACTACATTTGTGCTCAAATCATGCCCCCTCCTCAAATTCTACGCGTTTTACTCCATTCGCTTTGTGTTGCCTTCCCATTGCGCACTCGCTTTCTCATCGCCTCTCGCTCACCGGCAGTGATGTCTCCCAACCATGACGTCACAGCGCATCACCTACTCCCGCCAGCAGTTACTCAGCCTCAGGCAGCCGCATCTCCCCCTCGCCCGAACGGTCCGACGCACACTGTGGTATCACAGGATCCGCCGCACGCCTGCTGTGACTGTGACTGCGCCTGCTATCAACGACGTTAACCGCCTGACTCAGCGAGATGCGAGGGGAATTGCCATCAGCCGCGATCGTATCCCTCTCTCTCCCTTCTCTCTCTCCAAGAAGCGATCTGAGCGGCACGCCCACCCGCCTGGCTCTCCGCTGACGTTTGGCCTGCTTAACATCCGCTCCCTGACCAACAAAGTTGACAACCTGCTGGAGCTTCGATCCGAGCGGGCAATCAACGTCCTCTTGCTCGTGGAGACCTGGCACGATCATGACTCCGTCTGCCTAGATCGTCTGCGTGCCAGTGGTCTCCGAGTCTTGGATCGCCCTCGTCCGCGCCTTCAGCCTAACTCCCTGTTAACCAATCATGGAGGCGTCGCTGTCATCTCTGTGCCAGGAACAAACCTCACTAGACTTTCCCCTCGCTGTGACCCAACAACTTTCGAGCTCCTCTGCGTCCGTGTTACATCACGCTCCTCATCATGTGTTGTCCTCCTCATCTATCGAACTGGTCCTCTCTCTGCTCTGTTCTTTTCGGAACTCTCGAATGTATTTGAAGTTTTCATGATTAGATCAGAGCCGATCATTGTTACTGGAGACTTCAATATTCACCTTGAAAGAGAAGATGACACTTCCTCGAGAACATTGAGAGACACCTTCGATACTTATGGTCTTTCCTGTTCGATCACCGGCCCCACCCACGACCGTGGCGGTACCCTCGACCTCGTTGCTACACGCACTGACCTTCCGAAGCCAACAGTTGACCTGATCAACCCTGATCTTTCAGATCACCGTCTCCTTCGATGGCGCTCTCTGCTTCCCAGAACGGCCCCCGTCTACAGGACAGTGACTGTACGTCCTTGGAGTCGCTTGAATAGTGACGCGTTTACAGATGCCCTGTCCTCCTCCCTACTCTGCCAGCCTCAACGTTGGTCGGACTTCACTCTAGATGAACTCGCTCTCCTGTATGATTCGGAAATCACAAACATCCTTGATCTTCTTATTCCCCTGAAAACTATCACCTGTCGACGCAAAGTCGATCCAGGATCCATGGTTCGACTCGGAGTGCAGAGAATCGAAGCGACAAGTCCGCAAATTAGAACGACAACATCGTAAGTCCACATCGGAAGACAAAGCCCCCAACATGTCTGTATCCTCTGAATTATCAGCAGCGCGCAAAACCTATTGTGACATTCTCCGCCACAAGAGAGAAGCCTTTTGGCGCGCAAAGGTTCAATCGGAGTGTCTTCGACCTCGTCACCTATGGAACTCTATCGATGCGCTGATGGGCCGTGGAAACGCACCATGCGATACATCATTCACAGCGGACGTCATTCATCGCTCCTTTGATCGTAAGACTGCAGACATTCGAGCTGAGTTACCCGCCCTTTCCCCACCTACATTCTCTGAAGCGCCCTCCGATTGCTGCATGAATGACTTTCTCAGCTTGTCTGATGCTGATGTAGTCCACATGATCCGTCGCCTCCCCAACAAGCACTGTGCCCGTCACCCTCTACCTACTTCCTTGCTGAAGGAGAATGCTGATATCCTATCTCCCTACATCGCGTACGTCTTCAACCAGTCACTATCTTGTGGTACCTTTCCTGGCCTGTGGAAGCAGGCACAGATCACGCCTGTTTTGAAGAAGGGGAAAAGGGACCCAACAAATGTGGATTCGTACCGCCCGATCTCCAATCTACCGGTCCTATCCAAGTTACTCGAAAAGACAGTCACTAACCAACTGCTTCTGCATCTGACGTCATTTCATCTATTCCCCAAGCTTCAATCTGGCTTTCGTCCTCATCACTCCACTGACTGCCTTGCTGAAGATCTCCTCTGACATCCTCAGTGCGACTGATGGAGGTAATCTCTGTTTGCTCTCCCTCCTGGACAGTAGACCACCCAACCCTCCTCAGCCGCCTGCAATCTTCCTACGGTCTCAACGACACAGTGCTCCGCTGGTTTGAGTCATTCCGTTCAAACCGTTCTCGCTTCGTCTACCAGAACTGCAAATCCCCTCCAACACCCACCCCCCACGGAGTGCCGCACGGATCCGCACTGAATCATTTGCTTTGTGAGAAGATTAATTTTCCAAAATAGGATCTTCGATCATAAGGTATGTGTAATCCGCTTCGTGACTTCACATTCATTTCTAAACTATTGTCTACGGCTAATGAGCTTTAGTTCGAACATAAGCGATGAAGTGCACATTAAATATACAAGATAAGATTGATACATGCAATATCAGACATAGATATGGTTAATACAAGATGAAACTGACTTTTATAATTTATTATTTTCAAGTTTTCCTCTAAACAGTGAGATGATAAACACCTTGACAATAAGTCTGCGCTGACAAGGACCAAATTCAGCTAAATCAAAAGATGGAAGCTGGATCCTAAAGATGGAAGTGACACAAATTCCGACAGAAATATGTAGAAAAAAAGAGATCAAGAATTGATATCAAATCATGATAGAAATGATTCTATGCTACAGAGATAAATTCTAAGTGTGCTGCGAAAAAGATTATGTAAAATCCTATACAAGCTGACATAGTTTAAATTTGTATTAGTAAAAAAAACGTTCATGAACTACTCTGAAAGTAATCAAATGACTGATTCAAGGTCAAAGTACTATTAAAAAACACAGTTAAGCTAAGTCTTTTCTTGCAATAAGTTAATGATTTGGATAAAAGTAGAGCCATTTTTTGACATTTTCATATTTTCCAGAACTAGACTGTAACCAAAATCAGTTGCCACCCCGAGTCGGTACCGATGCTCTCATTTATTGCCTTTGGCCACCCTTGCTAAATGACGAGGTACCGGTACCTAGCCATCGGGCTGGCATCGTACGTGTATCGTTGTCTCAGCAGTACATACACACGACATAATGTTGCTTGAAATAAGAAAGCCCGTCCTAATCCAATATTCTCATAGTGTCGGATTTCTATGGATTGATGTGTGCAAGTGCAACCCATACAAACAGCTGATTACGTTGCACGTCCTTGTTTTAGTGCTTTGATTATTTTTTGGTATAATTTCTTGAATATTGTAAAAAATTGTCGTGGCAGGCGTTACGTTGTTAATGAAAACTTTAACAAATTTTTTGGTAATCCTAAGCCAGCAGACGTTTTCTTAACGATAAAAGTCAAATCAACGTATGATCTTGGTGTCAAGTGATTTTCTAATACCCAAGAATAGATTGATTCTTTTAGACATCATTTCATAAACGGTCTCAAATATAATAAAATTGCTTTTTTTACAGCTACACTTTAGACTTAATAAGTAGACCTTGTTGTATTTCTGAGAAAAGGGAACGCGTGATATTTTGCATACAGATGAGTTCATCTTTTCGGTGGTGTGTGAAAATGTTTCATTAAATAGGCATGTGAGGTGTCCGTTCCCCAAATTCATGGCATGAATAAATGTTGTTTCTTGTGGGTTAGTAGAGAAATTTCAATGAATATCAGAATTGATCTCCTTTGTAAAACATCAATGTAACTGATCTCGTACAGGCATCACTATGAACAGGTGCCAATTTGTGTGAGCTTTTTTCTCGTTGTCAGTGCTACAATGAATAAAAGATCGAGAACGACAGTGCGGCGGTTCGCCCGTTCTTTATAGTATGTTTCCCAGGAATAACAAAAGTTAATTGATCGTTCGACAGATAGTGTGAATAGAGATCTGACAGAAAGTTTGGTTATGTTGTCATCTATTGAGTGAAACAAGAATCTACAGTTATTTCATGACCCGTTAAACAGAAAAATTAGCTCAAGGAATAAAATAATAATGAAGGGGAAATGAAGGGAATAAGCTAAAGATGAGCACTTGCACATATAAACTGGTTTGGCCACTCCTTCAGTTACATATAATTCAAACGAATTTTTGCACTTCTTCACATTTAAAGTTGGTAATTGAAGCTGCTGTTCGGTGATGACATGACAGCAGGTGTCTGGTGATGCTGAATAGCCTACTGGCGGTTTTGATGAACTTGGTCTGCCTGTACTCGTCGCTAGCCATTTTGTGATACTCGGTATATTTTTTTACCCGGTCTTGAATAGCCCTCTGCGACTTTCCTACGTACCTTCCACCTCTGCTTTGTTTTTGTAGAGTTTCAAGCCTTTCGTGGTCAGTCGTTTGTATTGTGTGCTGGTCGTGCCCATGCTGCTTTCGTATTATCGTCTGTGTGTTTTCGAGATATCCACATGTTGAACTTAGTCGACTGGTCCGGGTTATACCCATGAGCCGTTGTTGTTGTTGTTACTGAGCCATAGTTTCCGACTATGGGATCTACAAATATCCTTCAAATTTTCCTGTCTACGAACTTTCGCGAAATCGTTGTCTGCTGACGTCCTTGCCTATTATCTTACGGTGGGCTTATGCAGCATACAGCACTAGGGGGTGATAAATTGCGTCACGTGTACTCAGCTGATTCGTCTAAAATTTGACTTAAATGTCTGATGAGGAATTATATAGTTTGAAGCGTTTCATCAGCAAAATTGACTTATTTCGAGGATTCATTATTCTGCGGTCTCGATCTCAAAATCGACCTACTCCTCTGATTGATGTCGATGCTCTTCGTTATCAAAAGACAGCAAGTGCTGATTTTTGAATAAACACATTTGAAATGAAACTCCCATTCCGTTGAGAATTCCCATGCTGAAAGTGTTGAACATGTCATGCACGAAACATCTGAGCGAAAAAAGAAGTAGTAGACAAAATAATTTCTGGATTTGATGAACTTTCAGATGACTATTTGGAGGACAGAAAGGAACGTGACAAAATGAAATTCGACGAAATTTTGCGCAGTCTTTACTCTTGACAAATGTTGACAACATCTGTCGCATCGATGAAGTTGGTAATTCAAATCGCGTCGTCTATGTGAAGTTTAAGTCCCCTGACTGCAAAAATTCTGTTTCCAGAAATGCGTGCGACCAATTTCAGAATCGAATCGTGAAGTGATTCCCGTTTCGAATCGAATAACAGTCTACAGGGAAGTCGGCCGAGCCCGGGAATTGCTCGGTCATTTTTGGGGTCCGGAAATAGTAATAAAAATTTTGGCAGGTAGCCGTAAAATAGACTGGAAATGCCATTCAGTGATTTTTTCATTGGTGCATTGGTGTTTAATTAGAATCATTATATAGGGACCTACCTGATTTCGGATATTTCCTAAAGATCGATTATTAAGCTCATTAATGTTTTTATTGACTTCGAATCTAAATTGAAGTGTGCTGATACAATATGCTAAGTACCTACATCCATACTCGGCATTTTAGATGTACATGTAGCTACATTTTACAACATCCGGATGACATACACAGATCGATTTGATTTCCTAAATTTGTTCACTTTCCAGATGACTCAATGAATTCTGTGTAGAAGTGGTACTCCGTCTTCAAAGCATCGCTTGTAGTAAAATCACGAATGACACGAAAAAGCAAATATGCAGTGACATTTTGCATTATAAGCAATTAGTATTGGCGTGAAAGTTTGATTGCGTTTTCATGTTAGATATGATTTCTTCATTTTCACTTGAATGTTTTGTCTGAAGGTTGATGCTAGGTTTTGCAATCGCATCACTTATCAGTTTCTCGGGGCAGCCAAGTTTCTTAAGTCGTGTATGCATTTCGTGAAGTCGTTTGACGGTTTTCTGTCTCATAGGCCTTGACATCAAGTAGGCATCTTCAGGACATATTAGTTACGAAGAATAACCCATGGAGATATAGACTGCACTTTTTTTTTATTGACGGAGACAACCAGTCTATGCCAGCTATATCTCGACTTCCGTTGGCAATGACTCACTGCTTGAAGGATCATCTGGAAAAAGTGTTAGATGTTGATGCAGGTGCCACGTCTGAAAATGTGTTGCGCTCTCAGTGGTGTCAGTGAAGATTGTCACAAGACAAAATAGAGTTTTTATTACGAAGAAGCCATCTAGCGTGCTAGTTATTGCAAAATGGCATATCTTATGTGCCTGCATCAGGCCTTTTCAAGGAGATGTTTTTGTAAATGCATTCTTGTTTAATTCCGCTGATGAAAGTGACGTATGTTTTCAGTGATAGATAGTGTGTTGAGTGAGTATCCCTAATCATCAAGAACTGTTTTTACTGTATACTAATTTGTATTCATCCAATATGGTTGTTTTGTCAGCCTTTGTTTCCTTTTGCGACATACCAGTAATATATTTTTCAATTATCACTTCGTATTTTCCATCTTATCTCCATAATGATTGATCATTTATTTCTTTTCACTCTCTATTTTATTTAACTTAATCTGACAAAATTGTTTATTCCTTTAAAGGTGAACCTGTGTATTAAAATGAATTGAAAAAAGAAACGATAAGCATTCCGAAAATGAAATGCCACTTTCAGTGATGATGAAACTAAAAATGCTATTATTAACTATTCTGACTAAAAGGTCTCCCAAATCGCCATTTTGAGAATACCCTTTAATTTCCCAATGCTTAAGCTTAGGGCTGTGCGCAATGCACCGGTTCTCAGGATAGTGCACCAAAATGTGCAAATTTCGAACAACGAGCAAATTGATATTTACTGCATTGTTTCAATTATACGTAACTCATTTAACTGCACTATCTTTGCCACAGCGAATGTGGATAGAAAAGTGTTTTAAGCCCACCAGTTAGGAAAATATGATTCAGATCTTTTTTCTGCTCAATTCAAACTTTAAATTTCTATATCATGAAAATGTAACTTTCTGAAAATTCCGACTGTATGATAAAATGACCGATGCATTTCATGATGTTGAGAAAAATTCGGAAATGATGAAGATAAGATAATTTAAGTTACCGATAAACCACTTCAGCCCACGAAATCTCAATTCCCTCGACCTCAAAATTTCAGAATCTCACAGTGAATACTGCGTACCCTTTTGTTGCATATTTTTTCAGGTATAGGCTATCATAGCATTCTAGGGGCTGGCGATCCGTCCTAAAGATTTTTTCGGCATCCTTTGACATCACATCACAGAGAGAATATTTGAAGTCGACCAGTGTCGAGATGTTGATCTTCTTGTACAGTACTTTGTAGATAGCAGTGACATGGCTTCCAATCTTTCTCCATTTCCTGAGGTGTTCAGATGTTTTGAAAGAAGAATCAGAAGTGAAGATTAGGATGCTAGACGGAAATAGGATGCCCTTCCTTATTTCTAGAGGAATCAATTAAAAACCTGTCGTTTTATCCGCCACTGAATGCAATTTAGTCATCGTATATTTTGCTACTTTTATTGCATTTCTATACTATTTCTGTTTTCAAGAATTCCATTAAAACTAGGACTTTGCGCCGAGAACCGGTGCACCGAAATGTGTGGATTTCGGTCAGATTGATGCTTTTCTGCATATGTTCAATTGTGATTAATTCATTTATCAGTTTTCTTGGTCACAGTAAATTGGAGTGAAAAATATTTTAAGCATGCAGCATAATTGATCGAACTAGTGGAATAATATTCAATTCTATTTATCAATTCAATTAAAGCCTCTTTGTCATAACATAAAATTTCTACCATGAAAATGAACCATTTTGAAAGTCAAGAATATATGTCAAGGATACAAATCTTTTGACTTCTCAGAAAAATAATGGCATTTCTTTTTTATTAACTCATGAATTGAAGATGATTTCATCCGGATTCCATTCCTTTCAGATTTGCATTTGTGATGGCATCAAACAATCAGATGTATATTATTCAGGGAGAAGTATCTCTCCTCCTAACAGCGATGAAACGAACTGTGCATTACGGTCCTCAGAGCTATAATGTAAGCGAAATTTTGTAATATAAAGCGCGGCAACTACGGTGTGTAATCAATTATCTTTCAGGAAGAAGACAATGAGCCGCTATTACGTGGATTATCACAATTGAAGGATGTCATAAACAACATATCAGGTAAAGAGTGATTCAAACTTTTCGTAACGAAAATATTCAATGCTTGTAACATGCTTAGCAAGTGACATAGTTTTTCAGACATGAGAACTGACCTACTACCGCCTAGCTTCTAGCATTTATTATGTTGTGTCCAACAGGTCCCTTTGATTCTGCCTTCCAGAGAATGGTTGGTAGATCAACCGCAGTAGATAATAGTGTTGGATATTATTGTTGGTGCGATATTGAAAACATGGTAGGCCTATTTTAAATATACATTTTAAATTACATTTTATGTTATGGTATTAATAAAAAGCATTTTAATATTATTTTTTAATATATTTTCTGTTGTTTTTCTTGTAAAAGGCGTTTTTCCTTATCCAATACACAATCCATCATTCTTAAGACGATGCCCTTCTGTGTATGCATTAATGCGTATGGAATGTCAGCAAATCCATCTTTTGACAAACGCACTTTCGAAATGCTAGTAGAGGGAGTACAGTTTACTCTAAAACCGCAGGCAGTGATAATCGAATCTACTGTGGTACACCCTATGTGGAATTGCGATGTTATGGCTGATCATTACCAGCATCACCATGGCAAGGTTACTTAACTCACGAAGATAACGTGTAACAGCAGACTTCGAGAGGATATTTTTGTTAAATATTTCTTACTATTTAATTCCTATGACCAAATTGACGTTGAATGTGTCTAGTAATGATGAGTGCATGAAACTATGAAGCTTGATTGCTTTAAGATTCATATCTGATGTTGTAAGATAGATCAGCGGTAAAGGGCCCCGATTCAACAAAGGGGCGCAGAATGTTCCGGGTTCGAGTTTGTCCATCTCTTGAGGAGATGCCACCGATCTCACTAGGGGTTACTAACCCTAACTCTGTGAGAGTTGCAAGTATGTGTGTGAAGACTTCCCCACCCCTTGGTGGAGAGGTGTGAGCAAAAATACTATTTGCTTTTACTTCATGTTTTGTAAGGTTTGATGAAAGTGATGTAAATAGTATTATAGTAGATGTGATAAATGTAACTAACCATTTGATATAGGCCGACTTGAAAGTATATGCACATGTAAAATACTAGAGTAATTTTTCTCTATCGACAGATCTTGGTGAAATTGAAGCAAGTACATTTCTCAATCCGTTCCTTGAAGTGGTTCGATCAGAAGAAACAACTGGCCCAATAACTGGCTTTGCATTGACATCCATAAACAAATTTTTGTCTTATGGACTTATTTCGCCAGCGTCCTCTGATGCTTCAATTGCAATTGAGAATATTGCTGATGCTGTCACTCATGCCCGCTTTGTCGGTACAGATCCCAGTGCAGATGAGGTGAGTACTAAAATTAATGTGTAGTTATTTATAATCGATGATGTATTATAAATGAGTAAATTAGAACGAACTTAACTTGCTAAACAATCAGATTCGTGCTCGAGGATGCCCGGTTTTTAGTAGCATGAAGATGATTGATTTCATAAAGTGTGAGTGAAAATGTAAAACAGGAAAGGAGATTGCTGATCAGAAAGCCAAACTCGATGCATTTCGATGTCAACTGAGCAAGATGATGTACATATTATAGTGTGAATGATAATGTTTTATATTCTCATATAGTCATGTGAATGTGAATATTGTGCAATGCATGGTAGGCCTACATAAATATACTTGATCTAGTGGGGAAACAAGAATGTTGGTCAGCAAAGAAATTCTTCATATCTTGGTCAATGGCAGTGCACATCACCAATGCAAATTTATCAAGGCTTGCAGCTTAGAGAATTTATAGAATATAGATTGCAAATGCAGACTTAGAGACCACGCTGACGTAACGATTCTCGTTCTGATCGTCTCGGTCCCATGAGTATTTAAAGCGTCAGCGCTATCAACTTATACGTGGATTTCATCACACTGCGGAATACAAGGAAACGATGAGGCAGAAACAGCTGGATGTTGAGTCGGTGCAGAAGAGAGAATTCACATCATATCGTGCATGTAGCAATCCAGAATGGCCATAAACAACAAATCAGGATATCAGCGTAGATAGCAGGTGAAGGACGATTGTTCTCCCTGTGTGAGTGCAAGCTATCGTCCGCCAGCTAATGTACACTTTTTAAAAGCGATCTTTTCGGAATTGACAAGACGACAAGTCTTCGATGCGAGAGCTGAGGTGTATCGAGAGATGGACGACCATGAAATCTGTGAAGAAGGTAGCGAAGACCATCTGGGATTGTGATTGCAGTTGGCTCCAAATATGTATTTATGAATAGGCCTGGTCACTTTTACCACACGCGCTCACCCAGAAGGGAGCATTTCAATCCATGTTATGCAACGTGACAATTCATTGGCTTGTTCATGTCATATCTTTTGAAGAGAAGGGAAACATACATACATGTATGTCTATCTTAATTACTGAATAAGGATTACTTTCAGACATAATGGCTTGTTAAGGTAACTAGTTAAGGTTTTGCAGTCATTGTGTGAGCTTGCAGTTGATTATACGAAATAATATGGAAGAACTGGCTATCTTTAGACAGATTATTTGTGATCTCGTTGACGATTTTGTTTGGCATTAAATATCATTAGCAATGTGATAGAGATTCAAAGCTGTTGATTTGATTTCTGACAGAAATCTTCAATCCTTAACTTCAGATCCAAGGTTCTGTCGACTGGACAAAAATATTGTAGCATGCAGTTATGTGATGTGGAGTGGATTTCACTAATGTGCTGGATCTATTGCATTATACAACAGTGTAAATTATATTTTCTTGATTTTTTGTAGCTATTTAATGAACAATCATCAACCTGGTTGATTAAATATGTTTTTAAACTCGGTGCATTTTTTCTGTCGACAGGTTGTGTTAATGAAAATTCTCCATGTTCTGAGAACTCTCCTCTTAGTACCAGCTGGCATTCTGCTTAGCAACGAAGCTGTTTGTGAGATCATGCAGTCATGTTTTAGAATCTGTTTTGAGACTCGACTCAGTGAATTGCTCCGGAAAACAGCTGAATGCACACTGATGGATATGGTACAACTGCTCTTCGCTCGACTTCCGCAGTTGAAAGAGGATCCGAGATGGGTGGCTAACATGGCACGAAAAGTAAGTGTTATAAACAACTTAATTCTTTTCAAATTCTCACGAGCTGTGCCAACTTCAAAATTGTGTAGCTAGATTTCTCGTGAAATTTTGGATAAATCGGCTCATCACTGAAATGTGTGATAATTCTCAGCGGAGTTCCCATGACTCAGTGGTTGATGACATGGATTTGCGATCCTTCAAATCTAATCGCAAACAGAGGAGTGGTGAAAAGAAGGATTTACACTTAAAAATGTATCTCGTAAATGGAATGAAATGTTTAATAATGGCCATCTCCTTTATTTTCAGTTGAAGATGCGGAAAGGTGGTATGGATTCTAATCGTGGACGGCAAAGAAGGAAGGGAGGGAAGAGTTCTGGATCGAGTACAGGGGGTGGTACACGCCCTAAACATTTAGGTGTGTCTGGCAAAAATAAGAACAACGCTCAGGCCTCAGCTGTGGCACCACAATCACAGCCCATTACAGGTAGCACTGTAGAAGGGGAAGAAATCACTCAACCGAGTCCACAAGAAGTTGCAGAAGCTCCTCTGGCTACTACCCCTGTGCAGCCACCTGAAGCGTCGGACAGGGAATCTGCTCCTACAGTGGTGGTAGATTTGCATCGCGAGGGTCCACTAGAAGTGACAGCTGCCAAAGAAGTTTCTGAGGAAGGAGATGCAGAGAATATTAATTCCCGTGCTGAAGATGGCATGTTAAAGGTGAGTCAACTTGGAAGATAGTTCTCCATGACATTCACATTATGTCAGTGGAGTGTGCAAAGTAACTTGAACTAATTACAACAAAACTTTTACCGAATTCACAATGAATCTTGCCCGAACGACATTGTCTGTAGTATATTACGAAATAATCAACGACTAAATCCATTGATATTGAACATCATCTTCCAGGCACACAGTATTTATTTATTTTGTTGACTAAAAATTTTATAAATTGGTGTTGAATTCCTGCGTGTTTCAAATTGCGCTGTCCAAGAGCTGATAGAACTAGCTCCTAGAAAGGAGATGACCTGTGCTGTCTCATTCGTGACCCCTTTTATAGAGTTTCACTCGTTAGCATAACTGATGGGGACGATTTTGAACATCTCGTGATTTAGGCTTCATATAAGAATTTTCGTGGTATTTTCACTTAATTGTATTTTCCACATGGTAGTTCTTTGAGTATTGAAAAGCAAAACATTACACCATAATGCTGTAATATGGAAACTGTGAAAAAAAGATAATTTTTTGAATCTGCTTGTAAATTAGCCTGTTTTTCATGGGAGACTTTAACAAGGTGACTGTGGATGTCTTAGAGACTAATTTTTCTGTCTGTACCTTAGTAAATCATCCAACTCGCAACAGCTCCATACTAAACTTAAATGTTGTGCCTGATCAAGTTTTGTACCTTTACACTTTTATAATCCATGTAAAACTACCACCGATCGGCTCGAACGATCATAACATTGTACTTGCTAAACCAGCGACTGAAATTCACATTGATGAAAAGTTTGTCAAAGTAATGGATTTTCGCCAATTAATTGTTGATGTTGTAGTAAGATTCCTTGACAGAATTGATTGGACTGTCATGAAAAGTATTTATGACTTCGATACTTTATGTGATTATTTCCATTGTAATTTACAAAATGCTATGAATTTGTTACCTATGAAACGGGACTGTATGTGCTTCGACAACTGTTCAAAGGACTAAAGCTGACTACCTAAAGAACAGCTCGTCATCGTCCATAATGCCTCCGTAAGAAGTGTATTGGAGTATGTTTCTCCCATTTTTACTAGCCTCAATGAATTTTCCAATAGCAATACAGAACGCATACAGAACCATGTTCATTGAATAATTTGTGGCAATCACTGTCCATGTGCGTTGTTCATGCCCCCTTGATATCGAAGGAAAGTGTTGGAATTCAAGCGCTTTCCGGACACTAATTCTAATTCAGCTCATCCTTTGCACCATTTGACTTTACCCATAATGACTTTTCCTGATAAGTTCCGTCTGCCAAATAGAACTCCCGCTTTGCGTAGCAAAAAGTTTCATCATTAGCATGTCAAAATTGTTTAACACAGGCCTTTCTCTATAATTTGCTGATTAATTAAATTTGAATATTGTTAATTGCATGCTTATGATATCTTGTAACTGTGAACCTTCGTTTGTACACCTCAAGATTTACATTATTGGGGTGTTGTGCACTACACATTTACGTATTTTCCTACTTGCTTACTTACTTTTGAAATTGTCTTTTTAGCGTTCAGATGGATTGAACATTTATGCGTTCTAATTGAACATTTGTGCAATAATGATTAGCACCTAATGCATACATTAGCGTAAAGCACGGTTACCGCATGTTGAACTTTACTAAATTAGATCAAGTTTTCAATATCAATTGAATAGTTGTATTGCTAAGTATTGCAAAAACAAACGGCAATTTTAAATTAAAGTTTAAGTAAGCGTTGAAACAAACGCACGGTTTTAGCGTACCGATGAAGTCGTATTTAAAACAACATTCTAAAACTGCTTTCAATGCCATGCTTATAAATTTGGTTTCTAAACCTTGTTTTGTATGTTGATCAAAAATTTGTTGTCAAAGGTGGGACTTTCAAACATGTTTTTGAATTGTGTTTATAAATTATGATTAAGATGAATGAGCACATCTTATTCAACTCTTATATCTTGATTTTATTCAACTCGAGATTAGATAAGACAAGTAAACTAACAGTGGTTCACGGTTTGCTTCAGTAGCGAATGCGAAGGTTTAGCGTGCTCCATGTTAACCAAATTAATGCAACTTATGAGTAAGATATTACCGACATTATCGGTGCTATATTTCTCACATCAAAACATCTTTCGAGGCTGCCGACACATGCAATATACTAAATTGAAAATATACAATGGAAGATGCTGGAATAAAATGCAATTCATCAAAAGAACAGAAGAACATATTTTTTGTTTCAAAGCATTCTAAAAACATAGCTTTTTAATTCCTAATTGGATGCGACACACTCATAGGCCACATAGATCTACTTTATTTTGTATAGTTTGGCACACTACTATTTCTTGACATATACCCGAATTATTCCAAGCATTTGTGAAAGGGCCCCATGATTGTAAATGTCATGTTATGAAGGTTTACTCAAATAGTTAAGCTGAAAAAATACTTTCTTTTCCAGACATGTGAAAGTGAGACAAACCTCAGTGAATTTGCCGATGACGAAGCTATTTCGTGTCAGGGCGAGCAGTCTGATACGAGTTCTTTGGTGGAAAGCGAATATGTGAATTCTCAAGGTGTACGCTTTACATCTACAGGCTTGCCATCAGCACTTGGGAATAGTAGTGGTAAGCAACATTGAAGGTTGTAGCAATTTCGCTGCTCAGCTGAAAAATCAAAAATGTTTGTTTTAGCAGTCATAAATCTGATTTATTTAATGCGACAGCTCCGAGATTTTGTCTGAAAATGTCCATAGTTTTTGAAGAAAGGATTATGTCTCTCCCTCTACTTATTCTTTACAAATAAAAAAATGATTAGGATGATCCCAACGAAATTAATTTGTGGAACAAAAATCATTTCTGGACATAATTGTCATTTCGATTTTATAGTGATTGATTTATAGTATGTGCAATTGACAAAAGCACACACGTGGCACGTATTTTCATCAACGTTCGGTTTAATGCCTTAAACAAATCGTCCTTCTCGCATGTTTGCCTGTCAGAAGAACTAAATCTTCAAATTAATGCTAGTACATGTATTGTAAAAATGCATATATTTTAGTAATAATATATTTTCAATTATGATGTATATTAATTATTGATTATAATATATTTTCAAATATGCACTTTTATAGAGTCCAACACTCGAAACACGGAGAAAAATAGATGATAAATCGTCGAGTGAGAGAGTTTTTGTTATCCTGCCTAAGCCAATGTACCATAACGAGCTTATATTTTTGATTTCGATTGAAATTCTATACCGATTTGCGAATTACTCAGGCACTAGTATTCGAATCAACTCCGAGGGAGTGAAATGTTCTTTCACTCTGAAATGCACGGGTTATGTTGTGGCTTGACCGACTACTCGTCAGTGGATGAACCGACTGTCTAAAAGCAGACACGAATTGATTGTTAATTGTGGCGGTACACCGTGACATGGTTTCAAGACTACAGTACAAAAACCACAAACTCAAAAATAATGGAAGAATGCCAGCTGGGAATGTGTAGTAGATAAAAGTTGCTTGAATTGGTCTTAGATGTGACAAGATTGCTGGAATTTATCACACATACAGGTAAAGATGACTGCAGACATAATACTTATGTATAAGAAAGGTAGCAAGACAGCTAGCTAACTACAGCCTATCAGTCTACTAAGCCAAACACAAAATCTTCACAAAATTCTTCAAAACGCATAGAAACCGCATAGGATGCAAATCAACCTCGGGAGCAAGCTGGATTCAGGAAAGGATATTCCACCATGGAACATTTGCAAGCTATGAATCACTTAACAGAAAAATCGCGTGAGTACAGTCTTCCAATCTACATAGTTTTCATTGATTGTGACAGAGCATTTGATTCGGTCAATCCTTAAAAGAATTTTAGTGCTCTTCGTGAATAAGGTATAAAAGGTACAACTTTTCGTTTATCAGAAAATATTAATTTGAATACAGCAGCCAGGATCACACTTGAAAACCCTGGCAAAAGGGTTCCGATTCGTCGAGGCGTCAGACAAGAAGATCCGCTCTCACCGAAGTTTTTCTCTGCAACACTGAAGGAAGTCTTCAGACCATGCAACTGGCCAGAAATCTCTGGGTTGTCCGTTGACGGAGAAAGCTTACATGCGCTGAGATTCGCTGACGATCTTGTTTTTTTGTACAAAAGCATATGACCTTCAAGTAGTGACTAACGAATACAGAAGAAACTAGAAGAACACAGAGAAAACAAAAATGATGACCAATTGTATAGAAATGTTAATAGAAATCGACGAAAACAATTTTGAATATGTAACAGAATATGTATGTCTAGGCCAGATAATTTCAATCCAAGACCGACAACTGAAAGAGATCGAAAGACAGATACAAAACTCATAGAAAGCATTTTGGAAACTCAAGAACTGCTTAGCATCGAAGGAAATCCAAAGGAAACACCGGAGGCGACTGTTTGATATGTGTATACTGCCGGTAATGACTTACGGTTCTCCCATGTGGTCCCTGTCGGATTGTCAAAAAGAAAAGCTGAAAGTGACACAAAGAGCGATGGAGAGAAGAATGTTTGGAGTCACAAGAAGAGAGAGAATAAAAAACACAAGCGAAGGATGTTGCCGAAGAAGCGAAAAGTTTGAAATGGAGTTGGGCAGGTCATCTCGCAAGAAGAAATGACAATAGATGGACTAGAAGAGTGCCAGAAACGGAGGAAGAAATCTAGGAAGACTAAGACGACGGTGCAGACTGGAGAGGTGAGTTAGGAGCGAGGTGGCAGTCGATGGCGCAAAATCGAAGGTCGTGGTCCAACATTGGGATGGAGGCTGTGTTCCTAAATGAATGGAAAGGCTTCAGTAAGACAGGCAAGGAATGCGAGGCACTAGGTCCGGCTGAAACGAAAGGTCTCTTCATAGATGACTTCAGATTCCTTCTCCTGCACTCAAGAGTGGAAGAGTTCTCGGATCGAAGGCGAGAGCGATCCGGCAGATCTGCAGTTCGTATGAGAAGATTATATGTAGATATTTTGGAGCACGATATCGTGAAGGCATTTGTAGACAATAGTCACCAGAAGCAGCTCAATACTTAGGCTAACCGATAGCCACTGGAGTTCTTGCAGTATGGCCGATATGTGTGCGGATCGCGGGAGATTTTACTCAAGTACATTGGAGCCGAGAAGCATCATTATTTGGTAACCTATAGACTGAGTCCAACTGAAAATCCGACATACGTCGGCGAAATATTCTTTTCACTGGAACTGACGTATTGCATCCTTTTTTTGACAGATGCTGTTATTGAGAAGGTAATCAATTCAAACTTTCATCAATCCCATTCCAGAATTTTCAATTTCTTCTCCGATCACTTATATCCTCTTTATAAGTTTTTTATTCTGATTGGTTGTGAAACCAAAACATCGGTCTAATAAACCATATTGAATATGGCAGCTTAAGAGTCTCAGTAGTTTTTACGTAATCAATATTTGATTATGTAAAACTTAATTTATACTGCTGAGAGAAAATTTCAATATTTTGGCAATAAAAACAGCCGTGAATACTGTCCTGCTAAATTATTAATCATCCAAAAAATAATCCAAAAAAGTGGTATTTACTTTAAAAGATCGATCAAACTAATTCATGAAATTGTAAATCGTCAAAAAAAGTTAACATAATAGCTTCTCTCCCTACGACCACACTGCACTCACATTAATTCATTCTGATTGAGGAATTGATATCTACGGTTCTGTAACTTATTTTCCTAGTTGCCGATTTAATAAATAAACTGAATCTTGAGAACTACAACAGCAGTGTTGTCTGCTAGATACTATGCGTCTTGCACACATGATATTGCTGAGTAATCGTGGGTCACATACAGTGCTAACCATCCATTAATATCAGCGCTCTCATCAGTTGAACTTGAATGTATAATGCAAGTCTCTTCGGATATCAAAGTTTTAGATTTGTTTAATAGAGGCAGCACCAGGAACTTTTTTCAGAAACAAAAGTGCATTCAACACTCTGCTTCCTGCCACCAATAGTCGCGAACTTCAATAGTGAACAAAATCAATGAATCGACTTGTCAGGATGTTCAACATCTGTAAATGTGCTAGCTTCTGAATCTATCGATGAAGTCCGATCAGTTAATTAGTTTTTGTAAGCATACTCAGAAGCCGCGGTCGATAGGTCGAGGTTTTAAGAATCTTTAAGAGTGTAAGTTGTGCTATGCCAGTGATTAGGATTGTTGACTCGCTTAGTTACAGTGAAAATACTTTTTTTGAAGCTTTAGAAAAGTGTGTCCTCCTGTTGTAATGCGTTTCATGTGAAGAAAACGTTTTTTACATCATAGTGTTGTGCTGCGCAATGGTTTGACGTCTCCAGTTATAGATGATGTTAAAGAGGATTAAAACTTCATCTCACTAACAAGTATAGCACACTTGTAAATCAAAATAGGTCAAGATTTCCATCTGTTGTTTAGTTTCTATGATTAAGACCTGATAACCGTCTCTGTTGGGAAGCTGCTTAGTCGCTGATAAAAGTCATTTCATCAATACTTATGTGAATGGATCGAAATGCGGGTACATCATGTTGTGCCTTGTTGATTCTATGTGATCTTCCTTGTCGACTCCAGGTGAATAAAAGCCGAGACATTCAGAGTTTCATCATATTTCAGGGCTATCAACTTTCGAAAGTTGATAGCCTTGAAATATGATGAAACTCTGAATTCAATAAAAATCGCTAATGTAGATTTTTTCAAACCATCAACGATTCAGTGCCGCGGGTGATTCCTGTCGTGCAGCCTCCTCTGGTAGTACCCGTGCTTCGAGTTTCTGAATCATCAGCCCTCACAAGAGTCGCTTAGAGAATATCTGTACAGGTCATCGATTCGCTTTTCTCGAGGAGAAGCGCGCATTAATAAATTCGCGTTTTCATCGCAAGATCGACATCGAATGCAGTTTTACTTTTTTATGTCCAAGAGGCAAGTTTGATTTCTCTTTTAGTCATTCTTTTTAGATTCAAGATGTTTAGTGAAATATTTTTTAGAAACTTGGTTAGGCTTTTAATGTATCTTTTTTTGTTTTCTGAAGATAGAGAAGGCTATCAAAAGGAAAAGAATTTGTCGAAAATTTGTAGGAATGAAATCAACAAAACTCGCGAGGAAAAGTAGCATTTGATCACACTTATGTGTTCCATAGAAAGAATTGAATAGCCATCGACTTACGATTGTATGTGACCCCAGGAAATAGAATACATTCCTCCCACGACTTGCAACCCCTACCTGGTAATGTTTACTCATTCATCATCATCTGTAAAATATACACTAAAATATGTACTTTCATCTGAAACTGCTGGTATCATCCAAGACTGATTAGTTGAGCCTAAAAAATGTTTGAGTTGTTATCACAACTTTTACTTTCGACAGATAGTCCCGTTGACTCGCGAAATCGTAAAACTCTTTTCGAATTGCTAGTAGTTAATTTCATAATGAGCTATGCATCACAATCTTGCATGACTTAACAACGTGGCGACGAGATTCTTTGCAATCTCGAGTATTTTGCGAGTATTTTGCAGAAATTCTACGGGTATGCTGAAATTACCAAATTTCTGATATGCCATTGGGAAGCTTCAATCTATCATGAAATTATGAAGCATATTATTACAACTATTTGTTGTCATGAACCATATGCCGTATTTCAAAGTCTGTTGTCATCAAGAAATTTCTATTATTTATTGGCAAATAATCCAGTAATACAGGGTCATAAAAGGTTTGATGATATAATGCGTCACCCTGAAAGACAAGTTTGATTGAATCTTGTTTCATTGTTTCTAGTAAGCCAAAGTTAAACAGAAGTCACGAAGCAAGTGATGGAAGCATTTCTAATTTGGATATTGCAACACCCCTGCCTTCTTATCTTTCTTAAATAGCCATGAGAAAGGATCAGGACTCAACGTGTCGGCAGATATTTGTATTTTTTAATTTATGCAAATGGCATTTGAATAAAATGGAAAAGAATGAACGAATATTTGAGAATTTTTGGGAGAGAATTTCGATATTTTAGTTTTGATATTCATTGATGCATAGACGATTCGCTTGGTTGTTGGCGTGATGATCTCTGCTGACATCCATTAAGTGGTGTGCTTGCAAAAGCCTTAATTTTTCCATTTCAGGAAACCCTTGGAAAAAGATGAGCAATTTATGCGATTTATTTCGATTTACAACGCTATATAATATAAAATGATTATCATTGTAATAGCATATATATTATATAAATGCACATTACTACACGACGCACATACACTTTTAGTTTCACTATTATTCCGATTATCAAATGTGACAGCGATAGAAAATTACAAGCTAAGATTGCTTTCGAGTTTGAATTCGAAGAAAAAATGTTGTATGAAATATATCAATGGTCACTGAGAGAATATATTTTGTCGGATAGAAATAGCTGGAATGAATAGGTTACTTGAAGTTATATGATGAGAATTTTCTTCTGCGTCTGCGTTTGCAAGTTGAGATAATTTCATTTTTCTTGTTCAAAAGTTTTTGTCATTGTTGGCTAGCATGCAGTTTGTTTCGTCAAAACACAATCTACAGTGTTTTGTACCGCATTCATGTGGCACTGATTTTACTTCATAGTTAGTATTATTGCCATTTAGATCCCAAATGAATTTTGACAGAGATGCTTCATTTTTGTCTTGAAGATGTGTAAAAGTTAAAAGACTCTTTGTGGCTTCTATATCTCGTTTTAAATTCAGGTTCACATTGGTCGATATAAATTCCTTGTTCATGTATATAATTTATATTCGAAAACAATCGCATGAATTGAATATCCATCCTTTTCCACAATGGAGGCATATAATTAAATCTCGTGATTTCTTGCAAAAACCTTTATTGTCAACCGATTTCTTGATCGAACAACTGTCTGCAAAGCAGTGCAGTTAATGAATATCAAGCTTTTCCTGAGCACAGATGTCCGTTGATCAATATCAGTATAACTATCATGATTGATACCTGAGATCACATCAAGTACAGATGTGATATTAATGATGCACTTATTATTAAAGACAATATTCTTAAGTGTGAAGGATCCAACTAAGGATCTATGACATTAGAATTTTACGAATTCCCGGTTCGTTGTTGTTACAAACTCCATGTTAATTGATCGGTGTATTCTCTCGAATGCCTATCGAATCGCATTTTGACACATTTGCTCATTTATAATAGGGCAAGCCAACAGCAAGATTTCTAGTTTTTAGGATAACTTGATGTGTAGGCCTACATGGAGCATTATTCGTATGTTCTGCTATCTAGATATTTAGTGCAGTGTTCAGACTTCGTATATGCATCATTGGGCAGGCATGTGACTCTTCCGGTAATCGCCGGAATTTCGTTGGAGACTAATGGTGACTGAAAATATAACTACTTATTTTGTCAATTGGGGCCTCCTTTGAATGACAATTTCAGACTCCTCCGTATTAGTTGTCATTTGTACGTGGATCTTGTTATTCTTAAGAAATCCTTCGTCTGTTAATCTGTTGATGAATTTAATGAAACATTTTTGAAAAATTGTCATTAAGTTGAAATAGGGACCTAGATCGGATAATATGAGCGGATTATAAAGCCTGAACGGATAAGAAAGCCGGGTATTCTTTCAAGTGTAGGGCACTGTCTCTAGACTCTTACAGCCTGTACGTCTATGCATCGAACTTTGTTTAATGCAAGTTAAGCATCTGTCTCTGAATTTCGCCATTTAAAACATCTTTTAGCAAGGTTGATAGTCCGTCCGCAACACGATCTTATGTAAGGAAGGAGGCTGAAAATGAGACTTGAGATATATATTATATTTATATATAATATTTATATATAATTATTATATAATATATTATATATAATATAATTATATTTATAATTAATAATATATAATAATTGGATTATAATATATATCCCATAATAATTCCATAATATTGTTTAAAAACCGATCACATGACTGCTTCCCTGTCAATGGCGTTCATTTGTGTTCATAACAGATCAATGAATTTGATCATAAGTTGAAATAACATTTGGCAGACTGTCTATTTGTATATTTCTTGAAGTTTATATGTGAAAGAGTTAATCGTTAGATGTGCAATGGTTGAATGCATTTTTCGACACTTTTAACTATTGAGGAGAAAAATTCCGTCCTATAGGACTGAGCGTAAGGTAACATGATAAGCCTTGAGATAACAAATCTCATAGCAAATTAATCACAAGTTATTAGAGAAAGGCAAAATATTAAAAGTAATGACGCAAAGTAAGTTTTGCCTCTGTTAAATAGTTTTAAAGTACGTGGAAGGATTATATGAACTTCTTGACTCCCACCTGTAGCTTTGAGACGAATCCCTCTTTTGTTTTGTAGGAGAAGAGGATGAGGGTAAGATTAAAGGCCTCTCATGATGAGTTCTCCGCTTTGCTTTTTCCTTGTCGTTGGTGATATGTATTTTCCTAATAATTGTTCATTGGCTATTCATTGGCTGGTAAACTTCATCATTCCGACAGTGTCAGCTATTTTTGTATCTTGATTCCTCCGCCGGTGTTTCGAAAGTGACATACCTTCATAAGTCAATTTCCTACTTTAATAAGTATTTTACACCTCGTGAAAGTGTCATTGCTATCACATGTTATTTTGTCTATCATTACGTCATCATTTTTGTATTCTTCATTCAGCGAAAATGATAGCATATCCACTTTGCATGACGAACACCTTACAGCAGTACAGATCAATTGTTGCTAAGGAATTCAACTATTTGATAAAAAGCAAGTCACTTATTTGGAAATTAAACCAGCTGGTCTGTATTGCTGAAAGGAATTACTATTGAACAATGATTTAGCTTTTATGAAAAAGCCCCTCTTTCGTCATTGCATTTTCTCGAAGATTACCTGGCTACCTGCAGGAAATTGTTTATCTTTCATGAAAATTGTCGAGGAATAGCTGCATCTCTTTTCACTCCAATATTCGAGTAGTGATTGATGTCTCCATCTACGGATCATAACGAGAGTCAGGTGACTTAGCAAGTGTTGATTTTGTATTGAAATAACTCAATATTACATAGTATTTTTGAGTTCATCGTGTCCGTCATATATCACTGATTATATTGATCATAATATACTGAGTCAATAAGTGCGTTTCAATTGACATTCGACTTTGATGAAGTGAAAACTCAATGATTTTTCCATGGCCACGCTTGTTCTCTGAGTGGTTTTCAGCATGAAGACAATATGGATAATGTCACAGGCAATGAAGCATGAAATGAGCGAATATTGATGCCTCATGCTTTGCTGCAACGGACTCATTCTCATACAGTTGAAACGAAGTCTTCAAAAATTTATCTATGTTATATGTATAAAGCAGATTACTCATCAAGCATGTTGTATGTAGTACATATTTATAAATTTTAATCTATACATGCCGAGACCCGAAAGGAAAAAATTCAAGAGCTGAGAACAAAGTCTGACTTAAATCATTGCTGAATCACCTCTTAATTATCACCTCTTGAATTATAAATTTTGCAGTAGAAAGAATTCAAGTCGAGAAAGTAGACAGCTTGAAACGAATAAGTAATGAATGATTAAAGTGAATATTTAAAGAAGAATAAACAATCTATTCTCTTGGACACACAGTTCAGGATTCAACTTGCGAAAAGATACACTTTCGGTGATAGGAATCTGTGTCTTGTCGTCTTTTTAAACACCTTGAATCTTTGATCTTTTCGGTGAGGAAGTCCGATTTTATTGCAGCATTTGGTAAGATGTCGGCTGATGGCAGATTCTAGAGAAACTTTTGATTTGGGTTTTGAGTTTGAAATCAGCAACCGTTTTGGATTATGCTCCTTCTTCTGGTGGCATTTGAAGTCGTATTTAATGTCAGGTTGTAGGTTAAGTGAAATTATGTCTTTCACGAAGTTTGACGCCAGTAGCCGAATGCGATATGTTGGAATCGCTTTTACACGAAATATGCATTCTCGATATCTATTTTGATATTTACGATAATCTCACTTATTTTGCCGTAATATTCGACTTCAAAGAACTACCTTAAGGGTTTCTCAGGTGGAAGCTGGAAATAGCAGGATGGATAGCCGTTGCATGCTAGGACATTGTGGATGCATGTCGGTTCTTTCTCAAGATGCTTTGGCGAGCACAAATGTCTGGCACGGCAAAATAATGTCGTGATGAGATTGCCTTTGTAGACCTTCGGTGAGAAAGACTCGGGATTGTTATGTAGTCCTGTAAATGTGTCTTTGTGATAAATCGATGTCAAAATGCTACCATTACATTCGCGGTGTAATTGAAGATCTAAGAAGTGATGAGCAGTTTACTTTGTGAAGACAAGAGCATGATGTTGTTCATCGAACTTCTAGAGACGACTTTCACTTTCATTCTTCACAATTAAGAGGGTGTGATCCACATACCGACTCCAATATTTGATCGGTTGCAGATAGTTACCAGGTTTTCTCTCAATAGTTACTAGGTTTTCAATTTCACCCATGAATATTTCATAAATGATCTACTGAGAGGGGACCCCAAAGCTACTCTATCCATTTGAACACAGGTATGCTTGTTTAAGTTGAATCTCTAAATGGAGGATAGTGCAGAGAGAAACAGACGATATTCTCGTCCTAAACCGCTCAAAGAACAAGCGTGCCCATGGAACAATCATAGTTTTACTTCATCAAATTTGTCCAACAACTCAATTATGAGCATTCAAAATCAAATTCATTCATTTGCTACGGTTTCGTCGATGGATCCTGTTCCATATTAAATCTTAGAATTTTAGAGTTCCGCTGGGGCCGTCACTGCCACATTCTCATCCCTGTATTGCGGATAATAATATTTGTGTCCAACATCGTTGCGCTACTCATAAAGCACTGACCAATTTACCATCCAGAGCAATTGATGAAACCATTTGCAATATACTCATATCGAAATAGCTAGACCTTACGTCAGGGGTACCAAACTCAGAATTGCGGCATCATTTTCGCGGACCGCAATGATCTCTTGATGAGCACGCTCCATGCGGTTTCCTTGGAGTTTATTTCATTATCAATCAAGTTTAAGTTGTCCTTTAGAAGGTGAGTCACAGACCACATTTGAACCAGACTTGAGTTCTATTTTTGTGAAGCATAGCCAGTTTCATGTTTCGCATCAATTCTTTCTGGATGGATCTTTTTGTATAAGAATGGCTTCGTTCATTTCAGTGTTTTTCATAATCAAAATATTGGAAGCTGCAACTCAATTTTTTCCGAGATAGAGCAATAACAATATTTAGCAATTTCCTGGCTTTTTAGATTATGCCCTTTGCTTTCTTACAAAATTACTTTAGAAACATTATCACAAGTCAGCGGTAGATAGTGTAGGTAGAAAGATCAGTACAAAAGAAGCATCATTGAATATTTTGAAATTAAACGTATTTGTTGTGAGTGAATCAAAGGTAAATATTTGTACGGAGCGCCTGGTAAAGCTTGTACAAAATTAAATGATCGAAGGTTAAATAATGTGAGCAAATTGCACAGTTTGTTGTAATATCTTAATTATATTCTCTATTAAATTGTTTTTTGCCATTTATATGTTTATTCGGTGAAAAATGAGACGGGCCACAGGGTTGATCAAAAATTTTTTGATTCGCACCTCTACCAAAAGAGCTTGGAAATCCCTGTCTTACGTAGTGCATGTCTATGAAATAGTGACCTGAATTTTTGCTGATGTAATTTGTGCGTGTGGTAACTTACGTATTCTCAAAGATTCTTTGCATTCCATCAAAAAGTGTAGCATTCTACATTTTAATTTACTACGAGATGTTTTACTTTGCTTTTTTCTATTGTGTCCTGAAAGCTGCCTCCCTCATCACAGAAACTTAATTACATTATCATAGTACAGTTAGCCTCATTTAGTAGCATAAACTGTGCAGTGAATTAAGTTAAAATATAAAATAGATGAAATGATAATGAGCAATACGTGTGCAAGGTACTAACAGATTTTCCCTACCATCTCCATATATTGTGCTTTGAAAAGTTGTAATTCAGAATATCTAAGATTTGTTATGCAACTGACCCACCATAGCAAGTTATCTCTCTTAGTGTCTGTCTCTGCCTCTTGAAGCAGAGAGATGACTTCATAGAAAAATGTTTCGCAAAAATAGCAAGCGACAAATCGCTCTCCGTTAGCAGTAGATAACACAGCCTCTCTTCTAAGAATTGTCGTGGTATTTATAGCAATATCAATATGGCATGCAATGGTGTCTATTGATAAGCAGTTTCTTCGTTTACATGTATATCGGTTATCAGCTGTCTATGAAGAACGTCCGCTTTTCTTTGCATTTTCTCGATAAGCAGCAAAATTGTCCAATCAGAAATCTCTTTCTAAATTCAAGAGTTGTTAGGCTTGTGCTGAGTTGATGAAAGATGTCTTTTTATGACATGCAGCCTCAGAGGGTTGTATCAGCGCATCTATTGGCAACTCTAAATTAGTGACTTCTGCTCTTTCATTTCCAAAAGCTCCCAGATTGTCAACCATGTACATAAGTGGGGACATTATGAATGCATATCATATGTAGTAATACCCACACACATATCCACGTGTAGCGACTTTTCATTTCCAAAAGCTTCTTTACACTTATTACATGAGCTATTGTAAAGTTCAACACACATCACATTATAGAGCCAGTTACATCCATGTTGAGCTTTTTGAATTTTAACAAACTAAAATATCTCAGGGTTAAATTCGAGCAAGTCTCTTTAATTATGGTGGTCCATGCTCAACTCGCAGACGGATGCGTGAGCAAATTTGATTTCTTGTTTACTTCATAACATTAATTTCTGCCGATACACACTGTTTGATATGATAAGAGTACATGACCTGTGGAGACGATCCACAGTTGTTTGAAATAGCCATGAATAGTGGTATCATCAATCCGGTGGATCATACTGGCATGAATTCCCCGTTAGCGGGGGTTGGACATTCCATTCACTGCTTTTCTTTTCCATTTATCTCGGCTTTGGCAACATTTCTCCCCTTCACATCTTATTTGATCACACTTATCCACTTCTTTGCTGGTCGGCCTCTCCTGGAACTTCCTGGGATTGTGGTTGTCATCACTTTCTTCACCTAATCGTCCTCCTCTCGACGCATCTCATGTCCACACCACCTGAGTCTCTTCCATGAAGTCTCAGATGCTCATTCAGATCATTCACACAACTGTCTCTTGGCTGTCTATTCTATCCTTCATGGTCACCATGCACAGATCTCAGCATCCGACTTTCTTCGGATTTTAATCTCCTTAGATATACGGTCTTCACTGCCTACGTCAGGACACTCCGAATGCACACCACGAATGCCAGGCCTTTATTATCATAGAGATGCTTCTCGTGCGCAACGCACCACTCAAGCTCCAAAACGTCGACCAAGCTGCTCTTATTCGCTTGATCAGGCCCTTTCGGCACCACCAGCATCGTTCAAATGATCTCCCTAGTACTGAAACTCACTTACACTTTCCAGCTCTTCATCCACCAAACGAAATCAACAAATATAATACACAGCAAGCGTACGAAATTCTACAAAAATAATTGTCGAAAGGAAACAACGATTTTCCACCTTCGCCTAACCTTGTACTGCTGGACTTCAATGTTTTGAATATGGTGTACGACAGATTGTACAATCAGATTGTACGACATTCAAAGAATTATTTTGATGTTTCTGTTTATTCATGTAGCACTTCAACATTTTGATACAGATTTGTGTGTCAGAATGCATCTTACTCGCTGTTGTAATAAAATACTTCAATCAACTGCTAATATTTTGAAAATCTGTAAGCAAACGTTGCTAAGCTATTCTTATCAGCTTTGACTTATTTTTTTACTTTCTCCACAGTTTGGAAATCGTTCATAGCTGTACTGACTTAGACATTGTGACAGTAAAACATAATTTAGCCTACTATCGATAAAAAGTAACAGCATCTAAGATGAACAAATTATTGTTTTCAGTTATGATCTATAGTCACTGTTTGGAAACTTTTGGACCACATTGTACAATGTATTAATTCTAATGCAACTTGTGGGTTCTGTTGCAATTAAAGTCTCCTTACTGGGGTTCCACTGGAGACCCATTTTGCATTAAGTCATCGGTAAAAATGTATTCTTCATATTTTGTGTTAAGTAAAAGATCAAGCTGTGAAAAACAGTGACTACCATTTTCAAATGCTAAACTTTTGAAAGGTATTTGATGTGAGTAACTTTTGCATTTTTCCATCTTTGATAAGTGAACAGATTATTGCAATTATGTTACTCGTACTTTTATTCCTATTTTAATTTTTTTGTATTCATATGACAAATGCATCAACATTTCTTCAACTCTTTCATGCCCGCAATCATACTCTTCTATACCGGTCTCTGATACTGACCGGTAATTGCTTCGACTGGTCGCGAATGAAAGTAGATAAGAAGTTAGGTTCTCTCTTGTTAATTCTCTTAGGTCTGCTCTGCTAACGATAGTCTGACGAGTAATGATCTCCAGTTTGACAATAGTTGAATCGGAATCACGGTATCAAGGTATTTGTGGGAGATATAACAGGAGTTGACTACCCGGGTCGGATTATAGACCTATTTCAATGTAGGTTACATTTCATTTTGATTGTCCTTACCCTTTTTGTATAGGTATTCCGTGTTATAATAGTTGAAAAAGGTGTTAATCGATACAAAGTTAAAACTGAATGGTGTTCTATCAATAATAGAATCATGCTGTCATGTGGCTCCGTTCGTCGAAGTACATTGAATGACGTGTTAAGTGCACGTATGTTTGCGATCGTGAATGATGCAGTCATTGTGCATAACGGGTGTGTATTATGATGTCACAGTGTGTTGTTGTAGACTATTGATCTCCCCTTGCAAGCATGTTTCACATATCGACATTTTCGATCAATGATGAAACCATGAAGCGAACTTAACTGATTCCTGAGAAAATTTTCAACTTATCAGAGAGGCGTGTGTGCCTCGACTATCTATACAATCCTACACGAATTCATTCAATTCTCCGCTAATTGCAAGCTACAGTGCAATCATTTTAATAGTAAGTTGCATGAATAACAATTTCGACTATCATACTATAACTTCACTGTGATATATTCAATGTTGCACACAAGAGAGTGGCAGCGCTGGATGAGGTTCAGCGCAATCTTCTTGTTGAAATCTTATTGATCCGAATTAGGCACAGAATTGTTTAATTCGAATTGTCTTTATGATACCATAGAAATCCGACGCACTATAATAATAATGGACTAACGGGCATGGGCATTGAAAGCAACAGACGTCGTGTACAGGTGTTGTTATGACAATGACGGCTTCCACTTCTTGACAACGGCTAGGTACCGGCAGTTTATCAGTGTGCCATAGAAATAAACTGCCTGTCTGCGTGTTTGGGTCTAGTGATGACTTTTCACACCACTAGTGGTCACGGCCAGAGCTAGTCTCGAGGAGCAAGAAGATCAATTTTCCATAGAACGTATTGTAAATTCAAGCCTGAATTCTGATGACCCAGAAGATTGAATCACATTATACGTACACAGTAAATTTAGATCGTGAGGAGTCGAACGGTATGAATAATACAGATTGTTTCATAAAAAATGGATCACCCTTAAACATCGCCTTAACTTCAACTTTGTCTAACTCCGCCAAACTTGAACGAATTTCTCTGAAATTTGGAAGATATGTCAGTTGCGCTTACTAATATCATTGTTGGAAATTTCAAGCATGAATATTGAGTTGTTTTCCTGTTATAGATAAAAAAGTAGTAGATAATTTGATCTTCATTTAGCAATGTTACACAAAATCATACCTCACTCTTATAAAATTACATTTGTTTCCTTTGTTATGTAATATGTTGTTCTACAAGCCAAAAGCTATCAAGCAAAACAAAATTATAGAAAATCGGTCAATCAGAGCCAGTATAGCACCATTATTCATCAACAATAATGTAACTGCTACATGTGATTAACTGGACTTCATGTTCCATAGCTTCCTGACTTCGTTGCGGTGGTGTTGGCAGCACTCCTGATTGCTTTCAGCTAGAAATCTATCTCTTACCGGTTGAAAACAATACAAAGCACAAATGAACAATAACGAGATCGCATTCATAAAAGGCGAAGTGTCAGCCTTGCTAGAACTAGGGACTCTGTCGTAAAGAGGGCTCTGGCCGTCCACGCAAAACATCCAAACGTAGAGACCGCCTAATTTTGAGATTTGTTAAAGTTGATCCAAGTCTCTCGTTAACTGAGATGGCTGCACTAGACTCGTCTATTTCTAAGTCCACTATTCGTAGAAGACTTATTGAGTCGAATTTCAAGAGCTGTAAGAGGCCTTCTCAGATCGAATTATCAGATCAGCATACAAAAAGACGTCTCAGATGGGCAATGAGTCATTGTCACTGGCGAAATCAATGGGATCGGGTTGTCTGGTCTGATGAGGCATCAGTCCGTCTGAAGGATAGTGATGGTCGATTGAGATTATGGATAAAATCTGATCAGGAAATTCCGAGACATTTACATCGTCCCCGGGTACAAGGTGGTGCGACTCTACTGATTTGGGCTGGCATTTGGACCAATGGCCGCTCTGAACTTCACATACAGCAAGGAACCATGAATTCTGAACGCTATGTGAATGTTTTACGAATGAACATTGGCCAAATGACAGATCAACTTGGTGATCCATCGATTTGGTTATTTATGGATGATAATGGTACGTGTCACAGGAGTAGTAGAGTCAACTTATGCAAGTCTCAATTAGGGCTTAGGACATTATCTTGGCCAGCTCGTTCTCCTGATCTGAATCCCATAGAAAATGTATGGAGTATTCTAAAACGTAGCGTTCGTCGTTCACTGCTACCTACAGATGGCGTATCACAACTTACGTCACTGTTAAAAAGAGAGTGGAGAAAGTTAGATCAGTCAAAAATCAACGATATCATCGAATCAATGCCTAGACGAATTGGTAATGTCATTGACAATAAGGGTAGGGCCACAAAATATTAGCTTCTTAAGAACCGTTACTGTATCATAGCTTATCAGATTATATAAGGACATTTAAATATATTAGGGACATGAAATAACATGAAAATGCTTTCTGTATCATACTTATGTTTTATTTAGTCAAATTTTAGGATGATCCACTTTTTATGAAACGGACTGTATTTCCATTTGACGAATTTATCACTAAGAAAATTAAAGATTCGTACTTTTCACTTGACAGAACTCCCTGCAATCTGACCGTTGAAGGTCGTGTATTCGCTGATATGAGCTGCTTCAGCATTGCGCGTGCTTATGGCCAATCACGAAAGCCAAAGAGAGACGAATCTCTATGTAATTTTCTATCGCTTGCTACCATTGCATGCAATGATTGTGATAGGATTATGTCCGCTATAGATTAACCCACACACATAAATGAATCCATCTCTATGCAGTGCACTTTGTAAAAATTCACAATGTGGTCATTTCTTTTTATAAATAGAATCATCATGATAAAGTAACTTTGAATAAATCGCCTTATTGCAAGAATCTGCAACTGTTGCATGTTTCAGTAATTCGATTCTTCTTAAAATCTAGCAACACTTATCTAGATCAGTACCTAAAAGATCTGCTGAAATGACCATCAGCAAACTGGTATTGTACGTTCTAGTCTCACTAACTTAAACAAAGCAGATCATCGGATTTCTGTGGTGATACTTTTTTACTGAATGGACTCAACGGTTATATGCTGAAAATGTGGGGCTAATTCGGCCACCACTTAAATTTTCTGAAATATTACATTCATACATTTAGCTGATGTGGGAAGGTATGAACACCACAACCAAACAGTTTGCTTGAGAAAATGTTTGATGTAGACTGAGTCCGAATAATTCTAGAAAAACTTAAAAAATCAATTAAAATTTAAGCCCAGAAACTTTCATCTGAGACTTACATGTAAGGTGTCACGAGAGAAGGCAGACTTCATTTTCTTTTAGTCTTGGTTGTGTATTTCGCTCATCTGTAAACCCAAAGTTGTATCCTGACTGACATATTCGCCTGCCCACGATGAGGCTAAGTCGGCCACCTTACGCGTGTTGATATAGACACAAGAGCGAAGTATGCTTTCTAAAAATCCTTTGAAAAGAAAGCTTCCAGGAGCAAACATAATAACTGCTTTTGCTGTTATATTTTGCCATCAAGGATGACTTGTGTCGATCGTCATATTATACTGTATATATGTTAAGTTGTCGCCTATGTATAGGATGTAATATGTAATAAATTCTACGTCTCCAAGCGAATCGGCCTTTCAGGTTTTGCTTTAATGAGCATGGTCGTGCTATTGAAAGGAAAGATGACAGCAGCGCTCTATCAGAACATTTACGCAATAACCATCGTGACTTTGCTAGCTGTTCTATTTCTGCTTTCCAAGTGCTGTGGTCCTGTCACTACTCGCGTAACTGAAGTTCGCTATATCAAGCTTTTGCTGCCAAAATATCAATCGCTGATACGAATTAGCTGACTTCTAATTTGATTCTCACTCTTATGTCTCTACTACCTCATAATCTGGCAGAATGCCGTCTACTCACTTTAGATCGATGGCGATAAGTTGAAACTAAAGTGAAATGTCGTCGCGATTTTATCGTTTTTGTTGTTACGCAAGTGTGAACGCAGCTTAAAATTTCGCCGTCTTACTTTTACCTTTGGTTGCTCTTGTTGATCCTCGAATGTGGGACATGATGTTGGAAACATCTTTCAATTAAAGATTTTAGCCGTTAAGTCTTTTTGCCAAGTAGATATAACACATTTTCTTCTCACCTATGACTTGATCATCAATGGACATTTCAATCGTATTTTTGTATAGATTTGTTCTTTATATTGATTATATTGAATATATATTATATTGAATATATATTTATTGTTCTATCAACGTCAACTTCAGACACAGGATTGTGCAGAAATTAATCGTGAATTTTATTGATTTAGAACTATCCGATCAGAGAAGCTCCACAACTGAAAAGGGAAACATTGGCAATGTAATGGTGATCGAGACTGAATTGGTTTTAACAGACAATAATTAAGTTCTCGTTATTTTAGAATAAAATCTTGATGTCCTAGACACAATATTGAGCGTCACTTTCATGCATTGATTCTACTTTCCTATGAAAGCATCCCCTTGCTTGCGTGTGAGTGAAAATTACCGACTGATTTTGGGTTCAACATGCCATGGAGTCTTCATGCTGATCAATTCTCTTCAAAATATGTTTTCGGAAAGTAGAATTTAAATGTGCGTTGATATTGTAAAAGGGATGCATAAGGATTTGTGAGTGCTTATTTCCAAATACCATTGGAAAGCATGCAAGAAACACATGAACAACATGAAGCAATGTACAAAACACATTTGAAGCATGGGATCATTGTCAATGAGAAAAAGCTGTCCTCTCAGGAAGGAGAGGAGAATTAACAGAAACACTTCATCGGCCATTCAGCTTGAGCTCCCTTTAGTAAATTGTCGCAAGTCGCCAACTTTTGATGGAATTTAGCAATAGACTTCAGACTTTTGGGAATCTCAGTATTCATCAACTTGTAAAGCTTAGTTGCACCGTCGAAGTAGCACCATGCCGATGCTAATTCCTGTCGTAATTTCTAATACTTTGAACATTTGATCGTAAGTCTCCATAAGTCATCAAGTCTTCCACCCACGAATCATTACTAGATTTTCTTCATACCTCAATCGATTTCCATAAATGAGAGTGAAATAATATCTTATTTGTGATTTTGTGCACTAAATTTCAATGATATTGATAGACAATCAGTTTCATATATTGCTGCAAGCCAAAAATTGCTACTGTCTTTTCTTTATTCTTGTCGACTTCAATCGTAAACTCGTAATTTGGATACTTTGGCTATTCACTTGGTCAGCTGAAATTGTGATCTTCGTCACTTTCAAGAACAATGGACTAAAAATCTTACACGCTCTTGCCTTAGGCTCTTGTAGCAGACGGATTTTGCTTCTGATACAGTTGGATATCAAACTTTATCTGGTAAGCCCCATGACTCAAACGCGATAATGCATGAGTACATAGTCAACAGGAAAATTGGTTTATTAGAGATGAGCTATCCAGCTGTCGCTAGTAACGAAATTGACAGCGGATTGAAATGGCTAGATTGCAGGCCACAATGTTTTTCTAGGTTGCTAATTGAATTAGCGATATTGCTTCGTCAAAAATTAAATTAGGGGATGTTGTTTTTCATTAGTATATTGATTAACAGTTCCCCTAATTTTCAGTGAAATCGTACAAAAAATCATGAACATTTGCGTCACGTGCCTTACGTGCTCTACATGTATAATAGTGGTCAATAGCCACGCGATCTTTCAATTTCTAATGAGCAATTTGTGCCTTGAATCATTGTTGATTCCGGTTGTCATTGACTTCAATTACGGTAATTTTGAATCCAATGCTCTCTCATGTTAGCAGTCAGCATCAATTGTCAATTCATTGATCTTATAACTATATGCTTTTAATTTTATCGGCCTTCATTTATTGAAATTTCGAATCTCCTTGTTCTTTTTTTAACTCTTAACCAAGGGATCTCTGTAAATTTGACAAATCATTGAAAGAAACATTTTATTAATTGCTTATGAGTTTCATTAGTACGCGTGATTATTAGCAAAACAAACAGATGATGCTTCTCCTGAATGTGGGATTGTTTACTTGAATAATGCTGGTAATTTAGGGAAATCGATGAACTTAGAATTTTTTTTAAAACTTCTTTAATGTACATGAAGAACGTCGGAAAACTCGACATGCAACCTAGGCATGTATGCCATTAAGAAAGTGCATTTCTGATGCTGCCTAAAACACGGTCCTGTGTCATCTTAAAACGGTTCGTTGCCAATGAAAATAAAGTCATAGAGAGACAACATCCCGATATCCTGACTGAGGTTAAAAGTGGTTGAGGTTCACCATTATGTGTTATTGTATATATTTTTTATGTACTAACTCGAAGCTACATCGCGATTGAGAGATTCGGATCCATGTTTAAAAGAACAGGTTCCGTATTCTTCATTTAAACAATTTGAATTCAAATGACACGTTCGAAGTATTCATGGAAGCTTGATTATTTCATCAAATATCACTTCGAATATGAAAGAAATGGAGAAGTCATAGTAATGAAGCTTGTCGTCACAAGCATTATTTTCAAACCTGTGTCTCATTCATCATTTGTATTGTCTCTACATCACTGAAACTCATTTTATTTTATTAGATGTAATATAGGAAATACAGATTGTTTCATAAAAAATGGATCACCCTTAAACATCGCCTTAACTTCAACTTTGTCTAACTCCGCCAAACTTGAACGAATTTCTCTGAAATTTGGAAGATATGTCAGTTGCGCTTACTAATATCATTGTTGGAAATTTCAAGCATGAATATTGAGTTGTTTTCCTGTTATAGATAAAAAAGTAGTAGATAATTTGATCTTCATTTAGCAATGTTACACAAAATCATACCTCACTCTTATAAAATTACATTTGTTTCCTTTGTTATGTAATATGTTGTTCTACAAGCCAAAAGCTATCAAGCAAAACAAAATTATAGAAAATCGGTCAATCAGAGCCAGTATAGCACCATTATTCATCAACAATAATGTAACTGCTACATGTGATTAACTGGACTTCATGTTCCATAGCTTCCTGACTTCGTTGCGGTGGTGTTGGCAGCACTCCTGATTGCTTTCAGCTAGAAATCTATCTCTTACCGGTTGAAAACAATACAAAGCACAAATGAACAATAACGAGATCGCATTCATAAAAGGCGAAGTGTCAGCCTTGCTAGAACTAGGGACTCTGTCGTAAAGAGGGCTCTGGCCGTCCACGCAAAACATCCAAACGTAGAGACCGCCTAATTTTGAGATTTGTTAAAGTTGATCCAAGTCTCTCGTTAACTGAGATGGCTGCACTAGACTCGTCTATTTCTAAGTCCACTATTCGTAGAAGACTTATTGAGTCGAATTTCAAGAGCTGTAAGAGGCCTTCTCAGATCGAATTATCAGATCAGCATACAAAAAGACGTCTCAGATGGGCAATGAGTCATTGTCACTGGCGAAATCAATGGGATCGGGTTGTCTGGTCTGATGAGGCATCAGTCCGTCTGAAGGATAGTGATGGTCGATTGAGATTATGGATAAAATCTGATCAGGAAATTCCGAGACATTTACATCGTCCCCGGGTACAAGGTGGTGCGACTCTACTGATTTGGCTGGCATTTGGACCAATGGCCGCTCTGAACTTCACATACAGCAAGGAACCATGAATTCTGAACGCTATGTGAATGTTTTACGAATGAACATTGGCCAAATGACAGATCAACTTGGTGATCCATCGATTTGGTTATTTATGGATGATAATGGTACGTGTCACAGGAGTAGTAGAGTCAACTTATGCAAGTCTCAATTAGGGCTTAGGACATTATCTTGGCCAGCTCGTTCTCCTGATCTGAATCCCATAGAAAATGTATGGAGTATTCTAAAACGTAGCGTTCGTCGTTCACTGCTACCTACAGATGGCGTATCACAACTTACGTCACTGTTAAAAAGAGAGTGGAGAAAGTTAGATCAGTCAAAAATCAACGATATCATCGAATCAATGCCTAGACGAATTGGTAATGTCATTGACAATAAGGGTAGGGCCACAAAATATTAGCTTCTTAAGAACCGTTACTGTATCATAGCTTATCAGATTATATAAGGACATTTAAATATATTAGGGACATGAAATAACATGAAAAATGCTTTCTGTATCATACTTATGTTTTATTTAGTCAAATTTTAGGATGATCCACTTTTTATGAAACGGACTGTAGTTCCTTTCTGAGTTAAATGACCTAAGATAGAGATTAATCGACTGAGGCGGAGATCTTCGAGTAATTTCTCGAATAGATTTCTAATATTTCTTCTTGGATTATCTGTGTATTTTTTAATTTCCATTTGCGATATTCAAGTAATCTGGTCATACTACTACACAAATTTTGTATTAGTAGCATACTTGAAATGCATTTTTATTTAGAGGGTTTTAGATTTTATGATAGACCTGAGGAATTTGCATGACATTTCCAACATGACACGACAGAGACTTTTTTGATAGCGATCACACCTTGGCTGTTTGGAGCCTTGCTGATATAGTCTCAAGCTGTCAGAGAATGTGGTAATCTGAACTACTTCCTCTATTTTTTCAATTCATCGTCCCATCATTCTTGAGAATCACAATGATTTGACTTTTTGAGCCACGAAGCCAAATCTGCTACACTGCTCCAACTATCTATTCATCGCTGAAAACTGCAGCTGCCCAGATGCTGTGTTAATAATGGGAAAATAACATAGCGATATGAGTAGTTTGGGCAGTGCGGTCAGCTGCTACAGGCCTCCCACTCGTCCTGAAATTCCTGATATTCCGGAAATTTCTAAAACTGTCCTGATTTGTCCTGAAATATGAAGTTTTGTCCTGAAAGTCCTGAAATATGACGATTTTCTTAAGTTTTCCTTACAGTTCAACTGGAAATATCATTTTTTTGCGAAAAATGTCTGAAGTTATGCTTGTAAAGGTTGTCAGTTAGTCATCAGATTTTAAATGAATTTACCGGCATACAGAACCAAATAAAATGTAGCTAGGGACATTCATTTTGGGAGTGTAGTAAGTTAAGCGCCCTGGCTTGCCAAGCTGTTAAAGGAACATGAATTTAAACGATCAAGTTGATCTGAAATGGTTCCTATTATAGTAAAAACTTCTGACCAAATTGATTTTCTTTTAAGTAGGACGCAGTAGGTATAGAACTTGGAGGTTTGAGCTCCCTTGACAAAATTTGAGATAGGCCTAATTTGATGTTTAACCGAATTCCGAGATAAAGAAATCATTGACAAAAAACTAATAATAATGATATATGATAATGCTAAATGGTAATCGGAATTCGTCGCATGGCATAAATCAAATGTAAGATACAATCACAAGTAAATAGAAAAGTTGATCACAGAAAACGAATTCTAGGATAAAACTTAGCTTGACAGAATGGCTTGCGATCGACCACTACACTAGGAGGGTGATGTAAAGGAGCAGTTGTAAGGGATCGTGGAGACTGCTGCGAAAAAATGTCTTGAAATTGTCCTGAAGTTCAGTGATTTTCGTGTCCTGAAATTTGAAAAAGTATCGTGGGAGGCCTGCTGCTAGTCAATCACCTGCGCATGACGTGCACTGCTCGTTATCGGGTCACAAGAGGTTAATTAAATTTTAGCTGTAACGTAATGCTTTTAGCCACACGTTTGCATGAATCGCCGACAAGAGCCATGCCAAAAATAAATGCTCATAGTGAAATATGACCTGCAGACTATCCATGCCAAAGAATTAAGGTTCTAGACTCGAGCATTTCTTAATTTGTTAGAATTCAAAGACATTTTTCCAAAAGCTTTATTCTGTTTTTAATTGGATTTACATGTGTTTTCTCTTACCCTGTCTGACAGGAAGAGAAACTGGGTAGAAGTCAAGGGATTCTTAGGCACATGTATTTCACTTCGTCTACGACGATGAAATGATTTCTTTAAAAAATAAAGATGATACATTCTAAAGGTGAGATTTTTTTATACTGGAAAGGTTAGACTTATTATCTATATCACATGAATCAGATGTGATGCATCAATGAAATGATCTTTTGAATAATCAAAGAGGCTATCATTATCACCTGTTAATAAATAATCATAGTTTATAGTTGCATTGGGATAGTCTTCTTTGCTTTGCATTCCGTACATATTTGCCCTGTCAATGTTGCTTATGGATGTCTGATGACATATTTGGATAAATGTGTGTTCAAACTGAACAACAAGCTCTGACGCATTTTCCTTTGCAATATTTGGATTCACGTGTATTCAAACAGTAAATCCGACTAATTATTGTGGTATTAGAATACTATAAGGGAATCTCAGAGGCGGATGAAGTCAAGCTTGTTGCAATGGTGGCTCAGATAATTAATTATTTTGCATCAAGCATTTGATGCCCGATAGTGGGTCTCTCCTTGATTCTCTATTCTTCACGATTAAGTTATATTTATATGCACGGTCAAAATTGATAGTTGTTATCATCTGCGGTTTTCTGAGTTGTAACTGGGCCCCCGGCTTACCAACTTTTTTATATAAGACGTGCCTCGGCCCGAATAATGCGGCCCGCTTTCTGTCTTGATGGTCATCATACATAGGTAGCATTAGTAGTTGATGGCAGCTGACAGTCGATTGTTGATTTACATTTCTGAGGCCCCTGTAAAAGAAATTGATGAAATTATGTACAACATTTAGTGTTGAAGAAGTATCTAGTATTATTTCAGGATATATTACCTGATGTATTTTCAACACTATATTTTGTACACATTGTATCAGCTGATGTCATTTAACGGGGAGAAGAATCGAATTTGCTTCTGAAATGGAAAATAGTGACAACAAGTAGCCTTGGGAACCCTGAAGAGAATAATATGAAATTTGTTTCTGTTATGAGAATATTCTGAATCTGTGCAATTATCATGACCTACAATGTAAGTCAGAATGACATCAGGAAACCTTGAAGAAGCGATTTTCTTGTTGGTCATTCATAACCTTGACAACATGCGATCTAATTATAGTTCGATGAATGTGTGCATGTATAGACACTGTAGGCACACATAATGCACAAACGTATAATCATGTGACTGAAATTTTATGCTTCCATCGCTTCAGCAAAAATTTATAGCACCTTGAGATTTGCTATTGTTTTGATAGTCGAAATAAATTTACGAAGGAGATTTTGTAAATGTTTTAACCCAACTTTTCCATCCATATTTTGAAAGCTGGTCTGCGACGTATTGAGTTTCAGCCGCCAAGTATAGTTGCATTCACGAAGAGAACTGTCGTCAATATATTTTCTATGTTTGCGATGTCCTTGTTTGACGCCATGATGGCTATGTCGTCTGCATATATTTGTTTTTGCTGATTGATTCGTGGCTGTCGGATGTGCAGATGTTAAATGGAACTGGAGCAAGGACGGATCCTTGTGGCATTTCACTCCTCAGTTTTCGCCTGCGTGCTTTTTTATCGCTAAGATAGAGCGTGAAGCTTTTCTCTGAGAGTATTCTATATAAACTCGTACAATGCTTTTGTCTGGTCTCTTCGTAGCCAGACAGTATCACAAGTGAATGACTGGTCGACAAAAGTATTCGACCGTTTCACATCCATTATTGAAGGATGCTTCAATGTCCTCTATTAGCAGATCTACTTGTGCTTCTTCCCTGGCGAAGGCCGGCTTGTTTGTGTGGGAATTCGATTTATTTATTTATATTACAATTCGTTCAGTAAATTAGTAACTTAATTGAAATGCATAGGCTTATGTTATAATAGCCAAGGTCCAGATCAACATATCGATAGTCTTCAAGTTGCTTAGGCCACGGAAGTAATTCTTAATTTCTCCAGCTGCATCTCGTGAACAGTTCAAGTAGAAATCAGTTCATCCAGTTGTTCTCCAACATCTAGAAGTTAAGCGTTATTTGCTGCCCGCCGTGCGAGCATAAACATTTTCATTCTCCATCATTACTCAATGCAATGAAATATTGAGCCCTTCAATAATAGTGATATAATAAAATGTAGGTTTACCCAAGTGCGATTATTGTGCGTTCAGACTTCGCTATACCTGAACCTGAAACTGCCACAAAATCTCTGGGATGGTGAATAATTTTAATAAGTTGTATCCCTTTACCCGTGTATTGCATGGCGTTATTGGTGTCTGAAAGGAATCACGTATCTCAAATCGTCACTCATTATCACTGTGATTGACAATGATGCCTTCTCTTTCAGATGTTACAGCAGGTTCTTCTGCGCGAGGATCTCTGTCAGGTCAGTCAGGAGTTCTGGCCAGAATACCGTATGGTTTGCCATGTGTTCGAGAGCTTCTACGGTTCTTAGTGTCACTGACTAATCCTCATGATCGACATAACAGTGATATCATGATCCATATGGGCATCAGTCTGCTTACAGTAGCCTTGGAATCCGGAGCGGATAGCATTCCGAACTACAAATCTCTTCTTTCCCTTGTGCGAGACGATATGTCCAAGAATCTTATTGCTGTAAGTTAACTATTTTGCACTTCTACTTTATATAAAGGAGAGCATCTGCAATTTTTAAGTCCATAGATGCATACTTGATCTCCGAAATCTCGTGCTGTTGATTAACTACGACAGATGTTTTGTGTATTTACACCATAACTACATCTATAAGAAGAGTAAGCATTCCCAATAGATAGGACAGTTAATAAAACAAAAAAAAATCTCCCGTCATCTACATTTTCTAAAAAATTAGTTATTATGACAATCCGCTGTGCATCGCAGCTGCGGGAAACTTGTGTCATATTATGTGTTAGCATAAATGATTTTGAAAATTGTTATTTCAAATCATTTATTATTTTCATTTAGTTGATGCATCCATTTTACCTTTTGTATCAAGCTCCACACATGGCTCCAAGCAAATGTTTGCTTTAACCAAGAAAGACTGTGACTGACCTGGTTGCAGTCAAATAGCTATTGCATGGAAATTGGTGTGATTTCAAAGACTACAATGCTTGCTTGATCACCGTCTTGAAGTGTTGAACTTAGACATTGTTCGAGGTACTCAACTTTTCAATGTAATGAAAGGTCGCACTTGTAGAGTCTTATTTTAAAAAGCGTCAAGTATCTCATCAAGGCTATTCCGCATGACTATTACGCGATGACTGAAAAAATTATATCTGAAATGCGTCGCAATGCGGATATACTAGCGGTTTTTCCAAATGAGGCGGGCTTATACGGCACTACTTTTTTTTATCATAAAGTCTTTTGTAAATAAGCTCTGTGTCGCACCCCCGTACTGTACTCAGGACATGTTCACAACTTTGTGAGCAATACCTACCCTTCTCGGTGATCCATTAAATTTGAGCGATCATTTTATATCTATTAACCATTAAAAGGGGCATTCATCAGATAGCAACGCTACGTTTAAGATAGCAGATAATTGCAAAAACTTGTAGTTAAGAGGCGAATTCTCAGGTAAATCTTACTTCTAAAGTAAATGGATGATGTTTTTCGTGTTTTAATTTCTTATCCGTTTTCTCAGATAAATATTTTATTGTAGGATTCATCAAACATAGTTAATGTGTCATTTATCGCTATCAACTGGATATTCATGTATCTAAATGTCAATCAAGGCGCTGATGGATCATCAGTAATAAAAATGTGCCATTTGTAAGTCAATTGGAAGGATATGATGTGTCTTGACCACCATCTTAAGGAGATATGATGTCAATTAAGTGCATCAGATCAATATCATTGAGTCGTAATCAATTTCATTAATTGCTTCTATAAGGCATTTTATAAAAGTATTGCTGTCGAATTTCCTGACGAAATCGTCGCACTTCTCGCTGACCGTCATTAAGTTATTCACAGTTAAAGTTTAATTTGAGATGATGAGCTGCGAAATATTGTTCAACCATAATAAAATAAAATTCATGAAGGAACATTGTCATTGTTTCGCTCATCATCAGGATTAAGGAAAAACTTAGGCCTAATTGCATGCATAAATTGATTTCATTGTCTGAAAAACAAATTGCAAACTAGGCTGTGCGGAATTGTAAAGATCTTAAATTACACACCTTGGTAACCTACCTACCAAGATATGTCGAAAGACGATCGTTCCTTCCTAGCGCTGCAAAGTTGCGGAATAAGCTTCCATTGAAGGTATTTCCTACATCTGTTAGTGTCGAAGCCTTCAAGAGGGCCGTCAATAAGCCTCCATAAGCTTCTATGGATAGTTGATAATTTGAAAAGTTTTTGTTTAATGTACTTCTGTTTTATTATCTTGTTTTTAACATTATCGTCTATTCCGGTGTTTCCGTTTTTGCCTCTACAAGTTACACAGTTTTTAGTTCTTTGTTGTTATACACTTTACATACCCATATATCTATTCACTTTTCTACCATCTCATTTTCAGTGTTGTACATTATATTAGACTACATTGTATTAGACTACATGTATACTTGTACATTGTATTAGACTACATTGTTGTACAGTTATTATGAGTTACATACATAACTGTGAGTAATGCATCTTATACTATGCTGCTTCACAATTATTGTTAAGTTATTTACTTACTTTTCTTCATCATGCACACTTTTCTTTCTTCGATTTTATACTTCTTTGTCTTTGATTTTCTGCTGAGGGACACTTGTAGTCGACCAGCTTGTCCATTTCCCTCAAGCCTTGATTAAAGAAAGTGAAAATATATAGTTGAAGAGACAATGCTTCCAGCAAATTTTGGTTTAGACAAAGAAAGGAAACAAAGAAGAGATACGAAAACCCCACTATTATTGTTTAAAAATTCTACAAAATCAACCGTCGTTAATTCTTCTCTCAATTCAGATATAGATCAAGTTTCTAAGTAAATTCGATTTCATACACTGGCCGTTCGGCTATAGAAATTCCCATTCGATGTGGAGTAATTAACTCATCTAGCCATTCTGTGCTATGTATTTTGGTCATTGTCATGGTTTCTATCATTTTCAGTGTTATATCATTGAAAATGACTACCGATTGACGTAAGTGGAAACTTTGACTAATGATTGAAGGTGTAAATGATGTTTCAGAGATCTTTTTTCACATATTATATATGTATTCTTAATGTTTCTGCACCTTCAAAAAAATGATAAGATGCAATTTTATGTGCAGAAGTCGTGTAATCACACATTAGCAAGGCTTCCGCGCTCCTGGAAACTTCCTCGAATTTCGTAGACGGTTTTCCAGGGCTCCTAGAATTTTGAATTTTAGGATAAACTCCTGGAATTTTATGATTATGACAGATAAATGAGGGCATCTCTACTTGATCACTAGAAGTTTTCAATGATTTTTTTCTATTCATACAAAGCAAATGTAATTAATTCATTAACATTCTTAGTTTTGTAGTAAAAGAAGTTCCAAGCTATATCCATCTTAGTGACGTTCTCAAAGTCATTTGCTTCGGGAAATTTAATCAACACTCTTTTTTATAGCTGTACGACTATTCCAGGCAAAGTCTTAAGACTAGTCTATAAAAGAAACAACTCGTGCATCGGAATTTTTTGAATACCGACAGATATGTATTTGAAATGAAGCCTTGAATATCGTATTCATTTTTTCTTGCATTTAGGGATAGCCGCACTTGCGCGGACCGGTGCACTTTTTATGATGACCGGTGCACCGAAAATTTTGAAAGGTTTCCCTGAAGCACTTAAGTGAAAGTATATACGAAATATAACTTCTTTCGCGGTCTAGATTGTCGTGTGATCATAGAGTAAGTATATTGTGTAGAGTAGCAACTCAGCATTTGTTAAATCTCCTATGTAATACAGTTTCTATTTTATTGAATGAATTCGAGGTGAACACAGTTGTGTATTGTTACCAGATGTGACGTATGCAAATTTCTGAAGTTTTGAAGAAATTACCGCGGAATTGACTGATCATGATAGTGCTGCAGAAGGAATGATAGTATTTTACAGATCCTCCGTGTCATAATAGCCTTGGAGATGTAATGTTTGTTTAATCAGCAATTCGATTGGTTGTTATTACTTTCATGCTCAACCTTAAGAGCATTTTCTTTAGCGTGACCATATCACAAGCAAGATGGTAGAGCAAAATAACATTTTGAAAACTGCTCAAATAATTTTTTGGACCACAAGAACGTTATCTCCGCAAAATACTGAATCTTTCGATGTAAAAAATTTCAGTGTATATTACTATATATATATATTACTATATATATTACTATGCGTGTAATAGTCACTTAAAATATCAAAATTTTGTAGGCAGGGTTTCTATCCTTCATGTTAAACATTTATATTTTCTAGAATTCAATGCAAATTTTATAGAGTAATAGGAAAATTCTAATAGTGTTAAAGAATTTGAGGCAGACTTACAAAGGCATTCATTAATTCTATTTTTCCAAGAGCTGTCATCATACTTGCGCGTGTCCATTATAGCTCTAATAAAATTCTTTAAAACTAGATTAAAATTGAAATTATGTTGATATGCTACAAAAAAATGATTGAAAGAGCAATGACTGAATTGCCAAGTCAGTGGCAGACGAAACGTTGGGTTCTTAATAGATTTATTTTAAAATGACAAGGAGCAAAGGAAGAGTTTTCGTTTTGTTCTTTTCAAAATAGTTCAAAATAACTGAACACATCAAGAAATGTAGACAGGTCCGAAGCAATGTCGCGTCATCAGTAAGTTACTGTGCTGAAGGTCATGATCTCGACTTTGTGATCGGCTTCAAGCAGCCAAGAAGAAAAATTTTGCACGTATCCCTGGCAACTGGAATACCAAGATAGCAAGAGGAGCAGCAGCAGCAGGGTGGGCCTACGTGGCATTCACCAAGAGATTGCAAAATTTTGAGGTCGCGGGAATCGGAATTGATGACTGTGAATTGAATTGATTTTTGAAGTTCGATTGTCGCGAAGTTTGAATTGAATAGATAATTAGAAAATAAAGAATTTAGTAATATTATCCTGGTTAGATTAATAGTACTGTATGCTTAAAATATTTTACTGTGACTAAGATAACAGATAAAAATGGTTAATTATGATTAAAGCTTTACAGTAAAGCATCAACTTGATCGAAATTCGTACATTTCGATACACCGGCCCGAGAACCGGTGCACCACACACAGCTGTGATTTTTAGTAATTGAGAGGATGCGCTGGAAGGACATGAACAAATTAGAAGATGAATTGAAATAGATGTCTCAAATCCTTTTTTATCAGATTATTTTTCTTCATTTTGCGATCCATGTACTTAGCAATGCCGAGGAACTTTCATTGGTAGACCAAATGATCAAAGGTGCGTTTCAGCCACACTAGGACATCGTACTCCGAGTGCCTGAAATATGTAAACCGTTGCAAATAATAAATTTCTTATCAGGACCAGAGCTCATGAAAATGATAGGGACTGGTCAGATTCGGTCGTGATTCGTATTGAGCCGGAAGTGGAAACGTGCGCTAAAGCTATTGTATAATCAGTTGCTTTATCGCTTACATATGTAATGCAAAGAACTTGTATTTGGTATATCACGAAGCGTGGGGTCTGACGAAAGCACTGAGTAGCCGTTTAAGATCCTTCGAATACGAGACGCTGAAACGTCTTGCATGGCTGAATCCGAAATCGCACATCTCATGCCGAGCTATACAAATGATCTTCGATATCTTCGATGTCAAACAGACGGTTACTGATGTAATCAAACAATGTCGCTTCACTTGGCTAGGACACACGCTTCGAATGACCACCGATAGAATCCCATACAGTATCTTCTTCTATCTTAAGGAAAAGCCAATTAATGCAATGTTTTAATTATTCAAACCATCCAATGCAATTCGAGCGAATGTAATAATCGCTTGACTGCGTCATGAAATTTAGATGAATTAGAATCTAATTCATTCGTTGCTTGTAGATAAATGAAAGCGCGCATCTAGCCGAATTCGTTATTTTTATTGCTCTGGAGGCCTTTCGCCGGTCTCCTGAACAGAACATGTGCGGTAGAAAGAAATGCAAATGAGGAGTACTACTACATGTACATGTTAAAGATGGAGATGGCTTCACCACGGCATGTAGATGAATATCAATTAGCAGCTCATGTTGCTTGCACAAAATTGGGTTGAAGCAACTAATATACAAAGCTTCAGAAATGCTTGGTAACCTGTCATTTTTAGCGTGAAAGACAACGGAAAACTTGTCACGAAGATATCTATGATCGCAATCGCAGTCAATGACATGAGCTCTTTCTACCTGGTATGTTCTGTTGAGAAGACCGGGGAAAGGCCTCCTGAGCAATAAAGATAATGAATTCGGCTAGATGCGCGCTTTCATTTATCTACAAATTGTCAAATGGACGCAAATGTCTCATTCGTTGCTTATTTGCTTTAGCACGTTGATTTTTCAATTAGCAGGAAATTTCAATCTGCTGTCTCAACTGTTTCAATCATTAACGCAATCCTCCTTGATGCTCAAGAAATTATCACTGCAGAGTTAATCATGTAATGAAAAGTAGGAACTTTAGGTTGCAGCGAAGCTTCGCATTTTGCTGTATGCGGAAATGAACCCTATTAGAGCCCTTCAAGTTCTTTTTCTGAAAGATCTGAAAATATGTATTTGACCTTTCTGTGATTGTCTGATGTCATAGCCGAAGCGTGGGCAATGGTTCGTTGTGAAGGTTCATTATCCTCTCTTGAACAAAGGATTGTTTAGTAGCTGATGGTGGTTATTAAACAGATCTATATATGCTTACGAGTACATGAAAGTAGTAACATATATTAAAGAATTTTTCAGTGATAGAGTTGTGCACTAAGTGCGTATCTTGTTATCATGGTTGATATCATACAGTGCAGTTTTGTGTCACTCAATTTTGCATGACAAGTAGTTTAAATTTTTAAAACATAGGAATATGGTTTTTATACAGGCAGTTGCATTTGACAGTTTGTTCCATCATGAGATTAGTTATAATTTCAGCAGTATTAGTATGAGTCATTCATTATGATAGCGCTTCTCTCTCTTGCAGTTGTTGCTGTCAGAACGACTGTCATTATTCGCAGCCTCACAGCGTGTATGTTTCCTGCTTTTCGAGTCAATGAGGAGTCATCTGAAGTTTCAATTAGAAATGTACCTTCTCCGTCTGATGGAGATCATCACATCCGACTCTCCACGAATCACTTTTGAGCAACGTGAGGTCGCTCTTGAATCAATTGTACAACTGTGGCGAATTCCCGGGCTGGTCACTGAGCTCTACCTCAACTACGACTGTGATATGTATTGCTCCAATTTATTCGAGGATCTTACAAAATTACTCTCTAAGAATGCTTTTCCAGTCTCCGGCCTCTATACCACTCATCTCCTCTCCTTAGATGCTCTACTGACAGTTATCGACACAATTGAACAACATTGTCACAGTCGAGTACTCGCAGCCACAGGGAAATCGCACGCCCTTACTTGTTCTCATTCCTCGGCCTCTATTACTTCTGAAGCAGATGGTGGTGATCATAGAGTTATTTCAGCTATTCCAGAGGCCGAGGAAGAAGCAGGGAGTGGATGCACTGATGATCCTGGAAATCCAAGTGGTGGGGCGGTTGGCATGGTAGGATATCACGCGGCAGTGTCCGGCTTTCACGCTGCTGCAAGAATGGCCAGGTCAGGACAGTATGAAGGGCCTGGTGAGACGACCACAGGAAGTGGAGTTCCACGAGAAAGTAGAAGAGGACCTCAAATTCGACCAAATCGAATGAGAGTGTCTGAGAGTATACCAAATGAGGAGGAATTGGCTACCGCGAAGCATAAGAAGCGGGTGAGTGCTATTAATGTGTTAGTATTTTCTGAAGTGTTTTGCATTGTGGTATTGTAATGAGGATGTACTTAGTACCCCAAACATGTGATATCACCCCTCTATAGTTCGATAACCAAGCGCTCTCGAATCTGACATGTAGAGGAGTGAATTTTTGATAAGAGCACTCGGTAGTTACGTTATACCATGTCAGAGCTAAAGCAACAAGTTATGTAGCGTGTCCGATCGCCGGGTCGAGTTCTGCCAGGTGCACATATTTTGAATGGCAATTTGATTCAACATTTTTTTTTTGCATTCATTGTAAAATGCATCATTCGCGAAGTGATGAATCAATGTGCAACATTACATGTTGGAAGGACGTCTACGAAAATAAGGAATTGTATAGTACGAAGATGTTTGAACATCTGCTATAGAAATAATGGACTGCTCCATATGATTCGTGAAAAAGGAAGTTGAATCAGTCACTTCATTCGACGTAAATTTATATTTAATAATTACCTAAAACCCACCCGACGCTCTTCGTACCACCGACAGTATCAAGGGCTGTGACACATTCAGCTTTTTCTTTTTTCACGAATTTTGACTAGCCTCCCGTACATACGAACCATGAAAATTCTCCATGTAGTCAGTTGCCTTGTCAGCATCATCTGACAGGAAGCTGTGCAATTCTGAAGCAAACAAGTTCACATGTTTTAACGAAAACTAAAGTAATTCAGTTTAACTGTGAGACATGTGAGTATGAAATTAGAAATCTAAGATTTCATAATAATTTTCACGAAATCTTCCTATCATGTAATTTCGAATCTGAGCAGTAAAATAATCGTATTTTTTCATTCCCTCACCAAGTGACATTGCATGACCGATTGATATTTTTCAACGTAAGAGCAATTTATAGAATCTGCGAGGCTGATGAAATCCCGTGGTTGGATTTATCCGACGATCGATGTCATAAAATGAAAATTGAATAGAGCCTGTCACATCGCAAGGAGTGTAATCACACCTCGCTGAGACTTTTACTCCAGTTCCAAGGAAATAAAGGGTAGAAACTGGTCGCAACACCTCGCACACAAACACCTCGCAGAACAGAGGTAGAAACTGGTCGCTGGCCTTGCGTTTCGACCGGCTCAGGAATATCGTAAAATATGCCATCAAAAACTTAGGTGGCAAAAATAAGACCAAACTTTCGAATGAACTTACTTTTTGACATTGATGAGATCATGTATTGCAATCATGATCAATAACCTTCATAAATTATATATTAATTAGTGATGCATTTTGTAGTACTTAGTAAGTAGAAAGTAGTGCGTGCCTAAAGTAATTGAAAATAACAATTAAAGAACGAAAATCGCTGTTGCTACTGCCAAAATGCACTGTACAGAATTTTTCAAGGCTATGTTATTATCGATAAGGGATTTAACATATCAAATAATTATTGTACAGGGTTCTATTTAAAGACGTGTTCCATCTGGCGTCAATAATTCTGTTCTATCTCATTGCTTTTTCCAAAAAGATTGAATTATATTTTTTCTTGATTTTTTGAAAACAGTGTTCCCACTCCGGCCGAAAAATATGGTCTTTGTCTGAGTCTGAGCACTGTTTTAAAATGACTCTGCTTGATAAATAAATAATTCAAATAAATCTTTCATGTTGCCGGAGCTTCGTCCGTTCTTGAGAAGCAATACAACAGAGCTGTAGAGTGACAAGAATCGCAAAAACATTTCAAATACAGAAATTGATCAGGAAGTGTTAGGACTATATCTCGTGACACCTATCATAGAAATCCAATAGTGCCCTGTTTGCACAATCATAATGTGTAGAACTCGGCAAATTTAGATTAATTGTATTTAGCAGGTAAACTAATAAGATAACATGCCTGGCATTGGAATTACAGAAGAACACTTAAGTGAAAACAAAAGACAAGAGACGATGAATAGAAAAATAAGAGAGCAAAATGAAAAAAGTATTAAAGATATTTTTAAATAGTCAAGCACGCGTAACGGCAAAGTTCAATCACGAAATCGTTGAAGTAAAGATCCGATGTTTTTTCACGCATTAACTGCTACTAGATTGTCATGATGGATGTCATTTGATATCGTCCTAACATTGCCTGATCGATTTCTGTAATGAGATGAGTTTGCAATTCTTGTCACTCTCCAGTTCTACTGCATTGTATGTTAAGAACGTGTTAAGAGTTACGTGAATTTTGGGAAAATGCGAAGGTGTACGTGAATTTCAGCTCAGTTGCGCAGATAGTGGTATTTACTGCTATTTACTCCTACTTGATATCCACTGATTCTTGTTACATGTGCGAAATTTTTTTCTTCCGTTGTTGCACCAACTCTGACTTGGTTCTACAAAAGAGTTTGTTACAAGAAAGAAAGTCATAAACATGTAGATATGTTCATATAATATAGCCACTACTAACAACGGGTCTGGGTTCAGACAATGAAAATTTGTGAAATTCAGCTAAGCAGCGTCTTGACATTTTTGTGTCCTGAATTATTTTGTGCTTTTTGTAATAGATGTATACATATGTATTGTGCAGTCATATACTAGGGCTTTTTGTCTCTATAAGGCCCATACATCGATGTACATGCATATGTGGCTACGCAAAATTGTCAATGCTTGGCCAAGGCCAGCAAACAATTGGGTCGGTTGAGCATTCGCAACATACGGTGCGAATGCCTGCTACAAAGCTGCATTAGAAGCGAAACAGAAGGATGTCGCAGAAAAGCAGCAAGAGGAGGTAGCTCGAAAAAAGGAAAGCTATTGAATGAGCAATTGAATGAGGCAAGGGAGAAAGAGAAGGAAGCGGAAATCTCATACTTATGTGCACAACGGAAGCGCCGACAATTGGAAGACTTTTAGATTGATTAGTTTTTTTTGCTATGGTGGACTCAGTCTATTGTTTCTATCCTGATGTTTTTAAAAGAAATAAAAAGTTATCTCCTTGAATATGCACACTAATATTTTAAAAACACTAGAAATCTAAAAACACAAACCCTATTATTATTACCCTTGATTTTTATAGCCGTGAATTATATTGTATTTAGAGATTATTGAGTGACCAAAAGTACCATTTATTTGTGAAATGATGGCTTCAAAACAGCATCGAATGCAGTGTGTATACAAGATAGTTCTGAAGAACTATCTTTCTACTGTAAATATCTCATTACTGCATTTCTTTGAGCAGTTGCTGCGGGTAGTGTTTTTGAATGATTTTGACTCAACCAACTGTCGCTTGCCGGGCAAGTAGGCATGAAATAGTGGTACGTGAATTTCGTGTCATGTACGTGAATTGTACGTGAATTTTTTTTCTCAGATAGGGTGGACACCCTGGTTATTCTTTAATCTGAATTAGACAAAAATTATTTTGATGGAAGTGATCGTCACGACATTTTCGAAAATTGTGAATGTATTCTCATTGTAACACGTTTCTTTTTTTAATTAAAATCTATTTTTGGTTGTAATTACAATTCTCTTGCAAAAGCGATAATTGAAAGTATTTGCATGTGATGGTGGCTACTGCAGAGCCTCATAATTGCCATTTGTGTACAATGGGAACTTAAGTGGATAGAAAATTGAAATAAATTATCAGAAAAATCCTCTCGATATTTTGAATTTTGCACGTTATCTAGAAGCATATTGAAAGGAATTTGCATATACGTTTTATGGGGTTCAATCAGTGGTATACCAACTTCTACCTCTACTATTACCAGTATGATCCATCCAAAGAGGACAAAAGCGAGCAAGATCTACACCATACTTTTCTACTTTTGCGTACTTCTATATATGCGTCATCCTTGCTCATTGGTGTCTGAATACTTCTTGAGCGTACCATAGAAGCCGTGAAAAGTGTCAATTTCTTAGGCTACGATATCATAGGCATCCTCTAAACTCATCATACGCCCCTTCTACCTTAGCCGCTCGAATATCTGAGTTGCACTCATAACTAGGAAACTTTTCACCGCAATCATGTCCTCAAGTTATTTCAATTGAAATCGGTATACCACATTTCAGCCAACATTCGTGTGTCAGAAATTCTATGAAATTTCTCTTATTTTACAGTGGTTTTACTTACTCCATGGTACGATTTGTCATTTAACTATTAACTGTGCTTCCCCTAAGATCAGCCCTTGCTAATTTGATCTGTATGGCGAGATTTTACGCAGATAGTCTCGAAGAACTTGTGTTGAGAAATGATCCGCATGAGATCATTATGCCGTATCCAACAAACAAACTGAAGTGAATTTTATATACATTGTCTTGCTATTTGATGCTAAAGTTTCCATATATCGTCGGTCGTTATCTATTGCAGTTGTTACAAGTTGGAACAGAAAAATTCAACACTCGACCTAAAGATGGCATTGAGTTTCTGCAATCTAACGGACTGCTTTCTAATCCTCTGAATCCCAAGGAAGTAGTTACGTTTCTGCGAGAGAACCCAAGATTAGATAAACGCATGATTGGAGAATACATCAGCAAACGTGGTAATGCGGAGATTCTGAATGAATTTGCTAAGTAAGTGGCGTTTTTCAAAAGCATTTGGTATGTCAGCTATTAATCATATTTATTTCATATATCGAAGAGGACGGCCATGTAGCTCATACAAATATTAGGAGTTATTAGTTTAATATCAGCAAGTGATAGGCTTGATCACAATCCATCTCTATCAAAAGGACCATCTCCAGGAAGAATTGATCACCTCACACCGCGCTTCGCTTAACTCCAGAAGTTTCAATGGGATTGAAGTCTGGAGAGTAACCGGGTCATTTCAAAGTTGGCATACCGGCTTTAGTTTTGAATGATGCAGTCACAAAACTCGTGGTAGGATGTACTTCACAAGCATTCACATCCATTAAAATTCATGTTTTCACTTTAATATGGAGTTCAGTTAGGCCATGTGATTCAGTCATATCACAGCCCAAATAAGCAATATTTCACCTTCTTGATTCACAGGCAATGTCAATGATTAGGAATTGCGTCATCTGACTTAACCTATACTCTCATACGCCCATCGCGACCTCTGAGACACAGACGCTTTATCACTCCAAGCAAGTCGAATTCATTGAGGACGCCATTGGTAATGTTGCATCGCCCACGCCAGACTCAAGTTCTTGTGGTTTGTGGTCGATGTGGTCGCTGACGGTCTCTTACGGTTTTTGAAGTGCTCACTTTTCTGACGATGTCTGACCGTTATTGCAGAAACGGTCGGCTGTTGAAATGAGCAAATTTGAATAAATTTGAAATTCCTCAAGTGTATGCTGATTTTAGTAAAATTTCGACGGCTACAAAAAAAGAACCAAGTGTGCTGGTTTCGTAACAGTTTCATAATGAGCAACATCCTAACTTAGAATTTGCCTTTGAAATTGGATTGATTAGGTCTTTGCTCTTGGTAAGGAGCATATTTTCCAAGCATGCTCAAACTTCTAAGCAAGTATGTGAAGCATTGATGAAGTGACTTCAACAAAATTTCCAGGTTTGAATTTCTGGAATGATGAAAATGATGCTTGATTAATGTTGACTTCGGCACTGTATGAAACGTTAGAACTCCATCCGAACCGTCCTTGTTCTTGTGTATGATATGAATTCCGGAAATTATTAATTAAATCATTCAATGTGGGTGTGTTAAGGCCTTCAAAGTTTAAGTCGAGGGACCGGTATATGATAAACTTAAGCAAGTGCTCACATGCATCATTTTCATAATCCCCCTCATGACTACGCTGAATATCGATGTATAACGGATGCGATTTTCAGAAGATCTATAGCGCCACATTATCCTCTTGTCAACTCTTTGATTAACAAATTCTTCTATACTATATTTATTTTTGATGTCAAAATGTTCACGAGTTTCATTTGCAATTTTAGCTTCATGGAACCTTTTGAAATGATAATGGGAATACAGTTGGATTTCAACATTTGTTCATCATTTGAGAAATAATGACATGGGAAGCATCCGTTCCATATAATATTGCACTGTTCGCCTGAGTTACGTCGTATGATTTCAGATATTTTAAATATTTCGTTTCACACGTCAATGCTCTATTTGTCGCTAGGCACACTCAGTGAAATCGGATTACCAAAAACTGAATTTCTATTTTTGTTGTTCCAAAATCTGTTTGTGTAGATATTTCCTCAGGCCATAAACTGCCATTCCTTTTTCGTCTAAGCTATCAATATTTTCTCACATAAGCTCCCGATTTTCTCAAAATTATTAATTACAAGGGATGAGCTTTGTAATTCAGTATTCCTATAGTTTTCTTTGGACACTTAAGAATTTGTCCGTACGAAAATGTTTTAAAACTCATTGCTGAAAGGTATGATGATTCTTAAAAATTCAGTTTTGAAAATTGTACTGAAGCATTTTCATTAAAGTAAATTCTGTTTAACTGCAGAATTTACCGATGATTTATAGAGGCCTTCATTTCAATAGAAAATCCAGCAGCTGAAATTTGTCGGTTAATAAAAGGTATGCAGTCTTTGATTTGTTGTTTTGCAATGGAATTTGGTTCAATTTAATTCTCTTCCTTTTAATCAACTCATTATCCATCAGTAGATGAAATCACGTTCATCACGCGGAGAAAGGAATTTTCATCAAATATCAAATGAATTCAATATCTTTATATTTCACAATTATGCATGTAGTTTAACTGTGGCGTCCGGATGCAATTTTACTGCCTCCTATGGATGACTGCACGTGCAAATGTGTGATGACAGCACCTGACGCCCTGCTGTTTCATGCTGCAAGATTCCATCTTCTTCCTTGGATTAGCGGTTGTCGAATATTTCTCATGGAAACATTTCAATCAGTCCATCAGCAAACAGCTCAGTTTATTGGTGGTCGCTATAACACCAACGTCTTCGCTAAAGATTCGCTATATTTACAAATCTGTTATCCGTCCATTGCAAGGGTAGTGCTTCCACCTGTGAGTAGATGCACCACGATCACACCTCAACTTCCATGAAGGGTAGAGACACGTGTAGAGAAGCAATAGAGTCGCGGTTTCATATGAAGAGATCCTGAGTGAATCGATGCATGGGACGCTTGTAACTTAAACTGGACTGAGAGATTCGATGAATACGATAGCTAAGAAGCATTACACAACAGCACATCAGGCCAAAAAAGCCCTGGATTGCTGAAAAATTCTCCCAAGAACTGAACCAGAAGCTTGATTTCATGCACAGAAAAGATCCTGTTGTGGCTGTAGAATAGTTCATCTTCATGCAGAACAGGGGCACCATGGATGTCATAGTCACGTTTAGGAAATCATCGAGAAAACAATGAAAAGGTGAGAGAAGTAACTGTGGGTGATGTTTTATGGATATGCTAAGGAATTTTACCCGGTTGACCATCGCGTCCTGTGAGAGTCCCTGTCGGCATGCCAGTGTTGGGCATCGTTACTTTTAAAAGTAGTTTCGTTACTCGTTACTCCGCTACACTTCTAAAAAAGTAGCGGGAGTTTTCTCGTCCGTTACTCTGTCACATTTCCGTATCATCGGTAATAGATAAAATATCGATCATATAATATAATCGGAAATAGCATGTTTTCAGAACTGAAAACAAAAGATTTAGTTACATTTTACTGATTTTAGCGCAAGATGTAGACTAATGAAAGCGATGAGCATGTAGAAAAAAGGAAATGTTTTAAATGACAGTTGCATTCAATAAAAAAAAGAAAATAATTGCAAATTAGTCGATGATCATATTCTCAAATAAAGAAAAACAAGTGAGGCAACACGAGTCACAACGACCGTAAACTTAGTCCGTTAATCACATCACAAATATTTTTACACGGTAATAGCTTTGCGTAGTTAATTTGCATATGTTTCCCCCGCATGAACAAGATACTCTCCACACTTTCATCAGAAAGATACACTCGCTTTGCGAAAGAGCATCTTTTCCTGCGGAAAGAAGTCTCTCTACATCGGCGCTCGACGGCATACCCATGTTATGTTTCGTAAAAAGTTGCTGAAGTATCACTTAACCCTGAAAGGATTTTCAGTTAACCCTTCTTCCTGTCTCCAAACACCCGAAAGCCATGAATTCATAACTGAAATGGGTGATTCTCTAAATTCACTTGTCTGAGTACAATGAGTTTCACTCATTCCATAAAAGAAATCATCTTTCGTAGCTTCAACTTCGATGGGGATCTGGTCATCGCTTTCCGAGTTCTCAGTAGCCTGCCCCACCATCGCCGCCAATGCTTTTCTGACCATCGCGATCTTCAAGGGGTCGTATTGTTCCAGCCACTTCATAGGGAACTTTGGATGAAGTGCGGCCGCCGTCATTCACAATTGCTTTTTAACGCACCCATCCTTATAGACAAGCCTATATCCCCTGTCGACTGGCATATGAACAATTCACGAGACACACTGTTCATTCAATAACGGAAGAATTCATGAGTTCTTCAGTGGACTATCTTTTAAACTAGCGGAACTCGTTTTTATAGTAGCAGAAGTTACTCAGTCCGTTGCTCCGTTGCAGCAGAAAGTAGTTCCACTACATAACGGAGTAACGGACTGTGTCCAACACTGGTCCCTGCACAAATCGTTTGGCTCCTCAACTCCCTCTTCGACAACGTACGGTTTAATCCAGGTGGGTCAAGACCACATGGAGAGAATCAGAGTCGAACGAGTCGTCGCTCCTTTTCGGAGAAAATATCTCGCGAAGAGCAGAAGTCGAATTGATTGAGCGCACAGGTATAATTGTTAGAGGCCGTGTGCTGTGGAGCCTTCGGTACGTTGATGACACAGTTTTGGCGGCACGCTGGACCGATGTGCTCAGCTGCCTAAGAATCATAGCGAGAGATTCCAGCTGCAAGTGAACATCTCACAGACTATCTCGATGATTATCTCGGAGCAGCGGGTGCAGCAACCGCCTGCAGTCTGCAAAATAGCGATTAACTGCGTCCAGTAGTTCAAGCGCCTGGGATCTACTGTAACTACGAAGGCATCAGTGATCAAGACATAAGAGCACGTTTGGTCATATCTAGAAACGCCAATCACCCGCTTAAGGATGTTTGGAAGAGCAAAGATATCAGCCTGCACTTGATGAATAAACCTCCGAAGAGCTTGATATGGAGCATCGCATATATGATATTCAGAAAAGCCACTGCACCTGACGAAGGCTTCGGCCGAAAATTTGCTCCTTTGCATTAAAAGATATTTCGAGGAATCGCGAGACTCATTCAATGTGCCTGATACCCGCATTATAATTTCAGCTTCAGAGGCTTTTTATTGCATATTTTTAATTGATACCAGTTTTAGTAATACTGATATTTCATGAAATTAAGGTAGACTTGCATGATGAAGCTGCAACTTAAATGTGATAGTATTTGTTTTTGTTGCAGTTGATGATGTCACGCTCCTAGAATTAACAAAAAGCAGACATTTCAAATCATTTAAATCCACATCTTTCAATAAGTTTCATTTTCTTCCTATGAGAGAATTTTTGGGGAATATATAAAAGCGAGCCTGTATTATGCCTGAAATCTATCAAAGTACTACATTATGCTAATATCTAGCATTTCAGTCTTGTTTTGCACACAGGTTGTAGGATAAGGCGACGCGCGTGGTCTTCGTGACACAGTGGTTAAGTGTTTATCCTAGCGATCTTTTGGTCTAGAGGTCGAACCCGAAAGTGTCATTGGAAGTCGACAGAATGGGCATCCTGACTAAAACTTCACAGCGCTCCAGATAATGACTGACTATGTCAGCACCGTCCAAGCCCCTAGCGTGGAAGTCATCGCGTTAAAGCTTCATGGCATGATACTTCAGATGGTCGAGAGATGTACGGAAACGGATGGTCTCTCATATTATCTGCATTAACATGATATGAGTCAATTTGGGAAGAATGTAGGCTACATGTGCGTCATTATTACTTTCGTCTTTCGACGTGATATCTAAAAGTTTTAATATATTGTCACATCCTAGTTAGCGTTCGCATATTTTTATTTCAAATGTTAAGCATTTTGGGAATTGTCGTATCTCTCATAGGTGCTCATCTTTTGCAGATCATTCAATTTTGAAGATGTGAGAATAGACGACTCGCTTCGACAATATGTCGAAACATTCCGTCTCCCTGGTGAAGCGCCTCTCATTCAAATGATTCTGGAATCCTTCAGTGAAGCGTGGCATCGCTCTAATCGGGAACCATTCGCCAATACGGATGCTGCATTTACTCTGGCTTACGCCGTATTAATGCTCAACACTGACCAGCATAATATGAATTCTCGAAAACAGAACATTCCTATGAAACCTGAAGACTTCAAACGAAATTTGAAAGATGCAAACGGTGGCAATCCATTTGATGCAGACATGTTAGAGGAAATTTATTGGGCTATTCATAATGATGAGATAGTTCTGCCCGCAGAACAGACCGGACTCGTACGTGAAAACTATTTATGGAAGGTGAGCTCATGTAAAGATTTGAATAGAGACTTCCATTAAAGCATCGTCAGATGTCAATTCAAAATTGTACTTTCCACACCATTTGCAAGGCAGCGTTGAAATTTTCCGACTTCCGCAAAGATTTGGACTAGGGACCTGCGAATCGGCTAATTTTGAGTCGAATCGGGTCGTGATTCGCGAATCGAATCATGAAAAACTGAAATAGGCCTACTTGAGCCTTTTTTCTATGTACGATTTACTTAGCCAGCTATAGCGATAGCCTTAAAGAAAATGGGCCTAAGATCATTAACAATTTACATGGCTATTGAAAGATGCAGTGACACCAAGCTCAAATGCCTACTTTTCTGTGAAAATCAAGATTTACTGCGCTGCGCTTTGTAACTACAATTTATTTCGAATGGATATTGACGCTAGAACATGAGTTAGATAGATGTTGATTTGACGACATGTCTTGAAATGCCCGTAGGCCTTGCTTTGCAAAATTCCCGGTAGGTAGCTTAATGATGGGGTCTAGGTTTACGATTTCAGATTTACGGAAGAAAGTTCCTTGAATCTCAAACGGGACTGGAAATGTAGACTCCATCAATCGTCCCTGTACTTAAATCCTGATCCCGGCCAATTTTCATGAACAAACAATCAGTATATTTTATAATTTTTATCGCAATTTTCAGATCAGAAAGCACAGGAACAGAATTTCGGCAACAATTTATTGATGCCGACAACTTCCCATTCAATCGCTGTCCGTAGTGACTATCTAAGTTATTCAAGACGAATTCAAAATAAATTATTTAATAGCCTACATGTACATGCGTTAAGACTTATGTGTAAAATTTCACTCAAGCTCGTACAAGCAAAGGAGTACAGAAGACTTTGATGACTTTGAACTATTTTGGCCAATTCCTTTTGCATGGAGGAAAACTTTTATTTGTTTTGCTTGATTTCTAAATTTAAAATACCTGATTGATACTGAAAAGATGTTTTTTGATGGTTCTTTGATTTTTTTGTTAATTTGATGTTTGTAAATTTTGGTTTCAGTTCATTTTCTTTACACGTTTGATTGAATATTATGTCATTGTTCAGTTTAATGCATTTGTGAAATATTTTATTTTTATAAATGAATACCATTTGATTGTGAAATACTTTGTTCCTTTTCTCAATCAAATGGTATTCATTTATAATTTTGAAATTATTATCTATGAACGAGAAACTTTGCTTTAAATCAGCATGTTAACTATGAAGGATATCAGACTCAGTCAGAAAGATCGACCGAGTCCGAAGCCCTGATCTGAACAACATGCAGCACATAGATTAATCACGCAGTTCAACAACCGGCGCCTTTAGCGACTATCAGTGAGAATCCAGCATCTCAAACATATCATATTGCAATGTCGCATTGAAGTATTAACGAACATGAGGAAGCTATAAATCAGAAGAAAGCAGTTGAAATAGTTTTTGGCCAGTCGACGCGAACCGATTCGAATTTTTCTCAAATTTTTCTCGAAGGTTCGCAGGTCCCTAATTTGAACAGAATGCTACTCATGAATGTAATGAACGTTGCAGCAGGTGGTGAGGCCACTGAAAACACTGTGTTTACTTTAACTATCACTCTTCTGTCATTTCTCAGCGCTGAGCAAGAGTGCTTCCGATGCCCCATCGCCAATTCTATCTTTTGGTATGCTACATGTTGCAGGTTGAACCCTGTATATGGATTTGAACTCAAGTCCAACGAACTTCGATGGAATTATGGTTGAAAAGGCGATTAGGAGAATAATTAGTATTTATTCGGTAGCTATTTTTATTTTGGTCAGTGTGCAAAATGTCTGAAAAATGTACTTGGTGGTTGTAGCCACATTCACGTCCGTAAAAGTAAAATTTAATATTCTGCCAGATAACATTTAGTTCTATATGGTGATATTACTCATTTGAAAGTCAGTCCCATAGCAATGCAATTAAATTATCTGCGCAATATAGCGCATTTCATAAAATCGTATACATTCAATGTCTAACGTCATGCATGTACCTGCCAATGATAATGGCCTGATGAAATTTAGACATAGTGAGTTAATTCAAAATTTGAAAATGATATTATTTTGGCTAAAAATGTACATTCATGGCTCTAATATAAAGTTTAAAGATAATGCCTGAAAAAGAAATTCAATGCCCGAAATTCGGGAATTCGTCCTTAGGAGCACTGCTAATAATGATAATGGGCGATATTACAAGGTTTGAATGTCAATCAATAGAGGGAAGAAATCAGCTCAACCTTTCCATGTTATTTGATGCGTTATTTTGATATTATTTATCGATTACTGGTTCGTGTGAAATCTGTATATAACTGACGTCATTGAGGTCTTTCAATCAATAGGGCGTCAACATGTTTGGAACACTTCTTGTAAGCGACTGAAGTTATGCGTTAGTCTTGAACCCGAAACTGGATATGATTAAAATAGAGGGGGCCTTCAATTTCAATGATATTGGCATTCTTCATCCACAATGATCCACAAATTTATCTTTATTGGACATTCGAAAAGTAGATGATACTTTTAAGATATGCATGAATCGTGCCCTGTAATGCGCATGCATGACTGAATTTTTATTATTCAGGAAACCCGAGTATCATTAAGTAATTTATAGGTAATTCTCTTCTTAAATAAAAATCAACTAGATACACTATCATCATATTTCAAATGCCTCAGTGTTCATGCAGCAACTAATGCATCTTTAATCTGGCCATCGAAGATCTATTTCTCTCAAATTTACGTTATACACCTTGAAGCGGCACCCCAAAATGTCAAATGTTGAGAAAAAATCAGCGCCAGGTGCTTTTATCATTTTGATACCAAAGCAGGCGACTAGCATCGGGATGACCTTTCTTTAGCAGTAATCTAGATCTTGTGCAATCAATCAACCAATATAGTTTTCATGGCATTCTGCCTTTTGGAACGCCGTTCTCTTCTCCCATCTCATGTGCTATTTAGTTTGGGCTTCAAATTGCGATATATTAACTTTTTATCTGCAGAAATTGATTAACTAAAACTATTTAGAGATAATTTCCCATGTTGAAGCATGTGAAGGACTATTAATGCTTCTTCTATTATTCAGCTAGATAGTAGGTGCTGCAATTGCCATGCAGAGTACATGAAATAATACATCTGGTGTTGTCTTACGCTGAGGAAATTCAAATTACTAGCATGTGAGGGCATTAGACAGTGGTTGCTGTCAAATATGCCTTGTGGTTCTTGTACTAGAACGTAGCTTCAATTTGTTTTTGTCATGCAGGTTGTACTGTTTTACAGACAGCTATACCAGAACAGCATGAAGAACATGAACATGAATCTTACAGAGTGCTTCTTTCACAGGCGACGCATTTTGTAGAACTCGACATGATCAGGTTATTTGAATTTCATATTATTTTGATGTTGCGGTTTAGATGTCTCGGATGAAGTATTCAAAGTCTCATCTAATGTTTGTTCTATGCTTCAGGTGCTTTTGCGACGTGGAGCTTCTGATCAGGGAAGTTTCATCCACGCTCCAACTGGTGCTTTTGATCATGATCTCTTCGCCCTCATCTGGGGTCCTACTGTTGCCGCATTATCATTTGTCTTCGACAAAACCGTGAACGAAGCCGTGGCTACAAAGGCTATTGCTGGATTTCGAAAATGTGCAATGATTTCCGCTCATTATGGTCTCAGTGATGTGTTCGACAATCTCGTCATCTCTCTGTGCAAATTCACAACTTTACTTAGTTCTGTTGAGGTGAGAATTTATTTAATATTATCTGGCAATATGCCTTTACTGAAGCCTATACAGTCGACGGACAAAGAGCTTATTTCTTGAGGCATTTTTATTCATAAGACACAGAATGAGCATTGTTATCATGATGGCAATGTAGTATGGTGCCGAATAACAGTGCTCCCCATGATGCTCGAAAAGATCAAATTGACGCCCGAATGCTCGAAAAACTGACATAATGCCCGAATAATCATTGGTTGAATGCCCGAGAAATGATAGAATTTATTTGGAAAAGAGTTTAATTTTATTTGATTATTTGGATATTCTAATACTAGGCTACATGAATATTGTTGGAATCTAATATGTCCTAAAGTAGAACATTATGTTATACTACTTTATAGCAGAAAATACCAGACAATATATAGGCAAGACTACCCAGTAGGCAAATATAAGGCAAGACTGTATTATAGCGAAAGAGCATTCGGATTTTGTCCTTCCTCAACTTCATTTCGTTTGATGTTGGCCGATAATGTGATATATATCATGTGCATGTTAATTAATGTTGATAATGAAAATAAATAAATCATGTTTTTAAAAAAATGTCATAATGCAATATGTATATTGCAATACGTGTTATATATCAGATCCTGTTTCAGCATCATTGGGTCTTGATCATTGGAAAAGTATATTCTTGATATCGGAAAATATCCGAAGTTGTTCCTTTTTGGCTCAGGATCACTTTTCGATGCCGCATGCAAACGCAGACTTTGAGTCTTAAGCCTTTTGAATGATGCAATCAATCACAAAGTTATTCCCTCAGTCCGCTAACAGTTACAGATTCTGTCTAAATCTGGCTTGACAGCACCCGAACACTCCCAACCGATCCCACACTAGAAATAGGTGCGAATTGGATACGAAACTGGTGGAAGAAGTCAAAACTGCTGAATCTCAACATCTGAAAATCAAAAAGCTGTGGCGTCAGCCACGAGGGTTGAGGAAGAAAAGGAAAGAAATCGGATGAGAGAAGACGTACTCTGAGCTTTTTAGAAGAGCTGCACCAAAAAGGAAAGCATGCTGATCAAGACTTGGAACAATTAAGAAAGATACAATTACAGAAAAAAAGAACACATCGAATTAGCCAAAGTTGTCCTCCACCTATGAGAATTTTCCGCCTACAGGCGGAAATTTTTGATATTCCGCCTTGAAAGGCCGAAATCGATTGGGTCTCGTAAATCGTCCTAATCCATCAAAAAAATCAGACCCCCTACCCCCTTACCCCTAGTCATTTTTTAAAAATTCTTGTCATTTTTCGGGCAAAAGAGATAATTATTTTAGAGGATTTTGTAAGTTTGTTGCTTGTACATTGTGCGGCTAGCTATTCTTGATGCACTTTTGTCATTTTAGCGCATAGGTTTACCTACAATCTTTCAAAGTAGGGCAACATGTTGTAATATATACTCGTACATCGATTTTGTACTTTGTACTAGCAAAACGACTTTCTTCAAAGACCTCAAAACTATTCAGGATGAAAAGCAGAGGAAGAATGTTGGTGCTTTCTTGGAAAAGATCAGGAGTACGCGGTACACTGCAGCGGGTTTAGCGCGCAAAGAAAGCATTGCAAAGGTGTTGTTTCTCGGCCGAATGAACTTGCTCTTGCAAATCAAGTTCCACAACGACATCCTACCATATTTTAGAAGCTATTTGAAACTTTTCCAGCATGAAGATCAGCTGCATCCATCAATGTGGCGTTTGAAATTGAATCTTCTTTCGTTCTTTGTGACTCCAGAGGCATTGAAACAGAGTCAACAAGACAGAGCTGCATTGCTTGATGCTTTGCAGAGGGAAGAGGGTCTTCTTCCGTTGAAGTACACGTTCGTTGGCACTTCCTGTACAGAATACTTGCAGAAATGTATGGGAAAATCTACTGACTTCTTGAAAAGTGTTCGATCCGCCTATCTTCGATCCACTAGGCATCTTCTTACAAAACTCCCTCTAGAAAACCCATTCATATCCGCTTTGTCGTCTTTATCTCCCAGCCAGCGTGGCACTTCAACGGCCCTTGATTCCATGAAATACCTGGCATCATGTCTGAATGCAGATCATTCAGTCCTTGCATTGCCGGAAATCCACGCCTACGTTTCGACCACCAGTGACAATAATCAAGTGATGGAAATGAGGCCGAAGGAAAGGCTGGACAGTTACTGGTACCGTGTAACAGCTGAAATGAATTCGCCAAATTTGTGGAGTGTTATAAAGATCGCATGACCTGCTTCAACGGACCCGATGTCGAAGGGGCGTTCAACCGAATGGGGCAGCTGATCAGGAACGACCGAAGTCGGCTCGATGTTGCCAATGTATCGGCTCAGTTAACCATCAAGTATTCCTTGAAAGCCAAACAAAAACGTGGGTTTTCTTGCTTTCATCGAACGGATATTCGAAGAAGCCCATTCTACACAAATTTATTGTCAAGCATGGCCAACTCTTAGAAGATGCTACGTGCGTCACAGGCAGCGTCTGAGCGCAAGCCTGCCGCTGGCCTATTCAAGCGCAGGAGACTCCTCCTGGAAAGAAGAAAAATACTGGAAAAATTGCAGGGTTCAACGAGAAGAACTGCCTTGATCCAAAGAAACCTTTGACTGTCTCGTGGTATGCCTGATCAAAGTCGGGTTTCTGAAGATCCTCCCCACACCCAAGCAGTCGATGCATCGGAACTGCCTTCTGAAGTTGCCCAGGGCGACAAAAGACCAGCAGAAGATCCTGTGGACAAGAGCCAGCCCAGAAAGAAGATGAGACAAACTGCACTGTTTTCCCACTTGCCATAGAGTTAGGGATTTTTGACTTGTGACTTGTCTGTGATTAACATGCATGTGCTATTAATACCAGTGTGATATTTTATATAGATTAAATGTTTTCACACAAAGCATGTACATAGGTTAAAAAATGTTCCTGTTGAAATATGTATCCCAATGTGTAGGGTTAGCCGCGGCTAATAGGATACGAAGACGATTAATAATTAGGCCTACATCGTCTTCGATTGAGTATGCGCGCTGCTTCACCTGTATTTGTTCAGGAATTGTACTGGATGCTACACTATTCATTTAAACGAAAGCGCTTTGTGCTCATATTATTTGAAAGGAAACTTCGGTCTGTTTTTGCATGTTTTTCCAATTTCCACAAACGCCAAAATTAACTGGACATATGGTTGTCTATATGATTATATAATAGCGCCTACGTGTACGTCAGATTACCAATTTGTGTTAAAAATATGTCTACCGTGCCAGCTGGCACTAGTGCTTTGCAATGTTTATAATCTCCTTTTGCGTGGAGTTTTTATCTCTAAGATAATTTTTTAAAACTTTAAAAGATCCCCGAACACCATTTTCCATACTACTAATTTTTCCGCCTTGGGGAAAGTAGATAATTCTCATGGGTGTTGTCCTCCCTGGCCGCATCATATCGTTGCCGAATTAGGCAAACACAAGACCCTTACAGTAATCACTGCGGAGAAGAAGAAAATATCGACCAACCTGCCCCAGATGGACCAACGGCAGAACCTGCGCTTTTGGACGCCCAATCCCGGGGATGGAAGATCTCGCAAGCAAGAAGATCATAAAGTTCCTTCAGGACATTGGCCGACTGGCCAATCGCATGTGACGACAGGTACGATCGAGGACAAATAACAACAACAGCCAAGGTTGTCGACAAAGTCGTCAAAGATCATACTAAATCTATTATCAATTCTGAGGATGATCTTTATCCATCTAAAAGACAAGTTTTATTCTGTGTCAAACAACATTCTGAGGCCTTTTTTTAACTTGTTTTAAAAAATGCTAGAAGAGACCTATTATCTATATCATGGTTGAAAAGGCGATTAGGAGAATAGCTTGTATTTACTCGGTAACGATTTTTTTAATTCTGTTCAGTGTGTAAAATTTTTACATAATGTACTTGGTGGGTATAGCCAACATTCACGTCCGTAAAAGTAAAATTTAATTCTTGCCAGATAACATTTAGTTCTATATGGTGATATTACTCATTTGAAAGTCAGTCCCATAGCAATGCAATTAAATTATCTACGCAGTATAGCGCATTTCACAAAATCGTATACATCCAATGTCTAACGTCATGCATGTACCTGCCAATGATAATGGCCTGATGAAATTTAGACATAGTGAGCTAATTCAAAATTTGAAGATGATATTATTTTGGCTAAAAATGTACATGCATGGCTAATATAAAGTTTAAAGATAATGCCTGAAAAAGAAATTCAATGCCCGAAATTCGGGAATTCGTCCTTAGGAGCACTGCTAATAATGATAATGGGCGATATTACAAGGTTTGAATGTCAATCAATAGAGGGAAGAAATCAGCTCAACCTTTCCATGTTATTTGATGCGTTATTTTGATATTATTTATCGATTACTGGTTCGTGTGAAATCTGTATATAACTGACGTCATTGAGGTCTTTCAATCAATATGGCGTTAACGTGTTTTATGAAAACAATACACAACTATGTGAATATGTCAAAGTCAAGAACATGATGCTTTGAGAAGTCGCACATATGATCAATGCTAGATTGACGCCTTGAGTTCGTCAATATATCAAACAGGATGAATAATTGATGAAATTCGGATAGATAAAGTTCTTAAATCCAATGTAACTGGATATTAATGATACATAAATTTATTTAATATCAACAAATAAGTGATAGTTTCTTATCTTTGAGATATTTTTCGATTCATACTACTTCCTATTAACAAACCCTAGTGGTCTTTCGGAATATATCATGCATATGTTGTAGACTTTGTGTAATAATGGATACCTAACCTGTGTGGCAGTTTTGAAGGGGAAAGTAAATGCGATAGATCACTGGTTCTCGCCTCACAGTAGTAGTGTCTGGGCGTCGTAAGTGACTCAATTGCTACTAAATCAAGTGGCTGTTGGAACATGCATCTGTAAATACCTTGCTGAGCATGTTTCGCAAGCAGCCCATTTCAGCATTGGTCAGATAATTTATTTTGACACCTATATTGCCTCACATCCATTTGTGTTTTTCATTGAGTAAATGTGGATCCGAGATTCTGGTCTTGTTTTCCATCTAACCTCCGAAAATATCATCTGAAGTCGGCACCCGAACTAAGATAATAACTTATCTTCAGTCAAATCTGATTATGAATTCTGAAGACGTTGGTCATTCGAGCTGTATGTGCAAAACAGCTTTCGGGGTTTGATGCGAGATAAGTGAGGTGTTCGTATGTCATGTGATCGATCGAAACTTGAAGTGATGTAAATGTACATGTATGAATGCATTGTCCAATGGAATGTTATGAATCTCTCCCATGACAACTGAGAAAGCACGTGATGACTAGTAAAGTCATTTTGGCTCTCAATCATTTCTCACAATACCGGTATCTCATCAAAGTTTCTTCTGATGTCATGGTGATGTTAGCCGAAATGGATATGACGTGTGTCCTATTATTGGCAGCACTCATGATTTTTTAAAATGACACCTGAGTAAAGGTGAGTGTTAATCATGGCAGCGACGTTTTCTAGAGTCATTTCTTGTCACTGCTTTGGACAAAATGGTGGGGAGCGATATATCCATCGTAAATTAGAATGATGAGTCACAGTGGAAAAGATCGTTCAATGAAGGATTTAAATTTCCTATTGAACCATTCCTGATACCGTAGATGTGTAAAATAATGAAGTTTTAGAGGCATCAGATTTGTCATCTGATAGGGTTTGGATCAATATTTTCATACAGTGATCGGGAAAGATTGTTCAAAATTCTATCAAGGATTTCGAAATTATTTTTTTGAATGATTTTTGTTGGTGACATGCAATTTGTTTATACGAGTGGTACTTTCTTTTCTCACAAAAGGGAAACAACAATATATCAAAAACAATTAATTTGTAATTAAAAGAAATGGACAGTTATTCGGAAAAACACAGATTAAATTATGTCAAAATTCTATCAATTCTCCTACCTTGCAGTTATGTCGCTTATTAACGTGATATACACGATTCTGTGGCTTGCATCTCGATCTTACAAATTAGCTACAGCGCACCCGGGTTCGTTATCGTGCATTTTAGACAGAGCAGAATTATAAAAATGTACATCGCTGCGTGTACCAATCATAATTTTTCATTACGAAAGCAGGTGATTATCATTCAGAAATAGTATTACTCTTTACATTGTAATTGTACTAACTTGATCAAACATTGCTGTCCTGAATCAACAACGCACATGTAGACAGTGAAATATGATTCATTTATTTTGGCCTGCGACCATTTCTCTCGTAGAACTCCGTTTTCGACGGTCAATGCATCAAAAATATTCTACTTCAATTTCTCCTCTAGTCTAATTCATTAAACTACACGAAATTCATTAGCATCACAGTTTCTAAATGAGGCGATTAATATATTAACATGTTTGCATCATCTGAAGTAACTTGATAGCTGAAAATGTAGACTCTTGAATAATGTATGGTGCGATAGATTGCATGTGTGGAAGGCACATGAAAATTGATTCTTTCTTTTTCACAAATCTTGCCTAGCACAGCTCAAAAAGTTTTTAGCAAACAGTTATCAATAATTGCATCTCAGCAAAGGGAAGAGATGAAAGATGCATTAGTGAAATTAAAATGCAGTGACCCTGTTCCAAGTCAACTGACTATTTTACCCGAGGACCACAAGCCTCCTCTAAAAGGAAGACCTTCAGTTTGTGCGATAGACACACCCGCAACCAGTCTTTCAAAATTTTTAGCATATTTTTTACTCCCTCTTTTGAATTTTGTATCTACCCACCTCAAGGACACTTATACCTTCGTAAACTCAATTAGGTATATTTCGATTGGCTCTTTTGATGTGACAAATGTGTACGGTTCTATTCCGTTGACTGGTGCTAATAATGTATTTTCTATTGTATCTGTTTTTTTTATTGAACACATATCATCTACCTCATTGTCGTCTAACAATGAATCGGATTTTATAACATTATTAAAACTTGCGGTAACCTCTGACAATTTTCTTTAAAGGTCATTTTTATAAGCAAACCTCAGGCCAATCGATGGGTAATTATTTTTTTCACCTATTTTAGCTATCATTTGCATGCTATATATTGAAAGACAAATCTTATCCAATAACTTTTCAATGTTTATTATCTGGAAACGACGTATTGATGACATTTTTGATGTATCTGTTTCTCCTCTTGATAATTTGCTTCCATAGTTGAATAGCATAAATGATTGTATTGATTTTACGGTTGAGTATCCTGTTGATTCCAAGACTCCGTTTTTAGATACAATGACTTCCTCCACGAATAATTCGTGTTTAAGTTTCTTTCACTCCAAATCCACACATAGTGGTCATCTTTTACCTTGGGATAGCTTTGTACCATTTTCACGCAAAATTAATTTACTGAAAAATGAATGTCACCGAGTTCATCGTAATTATACCACACCTGTTTTAATTGAGAAAGGCATAAATTTTGTTAAACGCAGATTTATTTCAAACGGATATCCGAAACATATTGTTAACAAATATATTTCGAATTCGATTCCATCAATAGACGAAAATTATAACAACAAACTGAATCAAATATTTATTCGGCTTTCTTTTATAAACGAAACACAAGCAAGAAAAATTCGTTCTGGGCTACATAAAATTCCAATTTTGAATATAAAACCTGTTTTCGTAACTCCACCATCTTTAATATATCAGATAAAAAAGATAGAATCGATTCCTTGTAGGTCTTACCTTTGTAATAATAGTCATGTTTGTTATTTGAAAAATGTTGTTTATAAGATCACATGTAATAAATGAAATGATAATTATATTGGTCAAACACAATGTACCATGAGAAAGAGAATACAAGAACATCTTAATTGTAATAACAGACTTGTTCATCAACATTTTTTATCAAAATATCGATTGCCTCCATCTGCCAATGATATAAAAGTAGAAATCTCACAACGTTATTTCACTAATGCTAGCGAACGCAAAATTTGTGAGAGATATTTTATTAAAAACAGGCTTGGAATCAATTTCTATGCTTCCACATTTCATACTGCATATGTCTACATTTGATCTGAAAATAATATTTCATTTGCAAAAGTTGATATCTAATTTGCATATTCTACATTTGATCTGCATATTTCTACATTAATGTCGGAAAACCTATAATGTATAACAATCTGTAAAATGATATCTTGTCCAACATTCACCATAGTATTCAGTTTGCATCTCATTTTAAAAATTTACCATGATATACTGTCAAAAATGTTTCCCTTCTTTTCTTGTTGCGCTGTTAGATGTATTTGCTGTTTTATTGAATTGTTTGAAAATTGTTGAATTTGTTGATCATTTTATTGAAATGACAAAGACGTAGTCGAAAGCTATTCAATACATTTTATTATTGACCTTGTCTTCGTTTTATAAATTTAACTGATTGCATGGATGAGCTCTACAAAGCCGCTTCGCGTCTATTTTGAAAGCTATTATGCCATGAGAATTTATTTTGTGCATCAAATCCTTAATTCTCATATTGAAGTATGAAAAATCTGGAATGGCAAAAAGTTAACATAGCTACATTTGATATAAAAAGCAATTTAATGAATAATGACTGAAAAAGCGCCATAAGCAGACACAGTATCATGGAGCACACTACTCCAAAAGTAGATGATTTCGACATAAGCATTATAGATAATCAGAATAACCCTGTTCAAGTTAGTATGACTAAAGCACACTGCTTTGCGCAGCTCATGCCAAAAATGAATTGACGTCAGAAACTTTTGTGAATTATGAATGACCATCCCTTTTCATGGTTGCTAATTATATGAATCACTCACGAATTCTTAATGTCATCGCTTGATACACTCGGTGAGACTAAGCTTCTTCGGTAACCTCTGCAAATCGAATTTTGATACAAATGTCCTTTGCAAGTTGTAGCAATTTGTTTCGGACGTCTACCTTGTTTGTGTCGATCTTTGAAGGCACGGAACCCCGAAATACTGCCAATTTGTGTTCACTTTAAGGTCTATAAGAGATCGACCTTAAAACAAAGGAGAATTTGCTTTGTGATTTTGGCTATCAATCTGAAGATATCTCTCCACGCTCGTTCAACTACATTGATTAAATTGATAGAATTCGAATTACGAATCATGAGATTTTTATGCATCGTCTTTTGTGTACCAAGAAATGAGCGTTGTGTTCTTTCATTTACTATCTCTTTTACATAATTTCTAAGTAATATTAGTACAAAATATTTAGATAGTGTTCTCCATAATAAATGGAGATGAAAGTGTATTTTTTAAGAACTGAAAGTAGGTCAGTATATCGAGATGAATGGATGTGCCTTCTCAATGAATTCTGTGCTTCTGTTGAATAATGGCTAAGCTGCGTCTTAAAGCAAAGGAACTAATTTTTGATAGATGAAGCCTAAAACAGCGATGATTCCAAAAAGACTTTCTTTTGATGACATTGTTGAAAGAGTAGTGTCTCTTATAGTTGAGCAATCAAATGTTCTTTGATAATTGTCTTGACGGGTAAGACATTTGAAGAACTGGAATCAATCGATGCTAGCAATGACAATGTCCAGTTGGCTTTGATGTTACATGTCAGTCATATATATATATATATATATATATATATATATATATATATATAAAGATAAAAGTAAGGCGATGAAACTAAAAACACGTCTTTGCGTTACCGGTTTCAGTGGTTTATTGCTTGTTGGTCACCACTTCTTCAGACGCAAATACAAAATGAGCTCATAGGCAGTTTAAGGGAGGTTTGAATTTCAATATGAAATATCTCTCTTTTGCCTCCCTTTCTACTCTATGAGCTCTGTCTGACAACTGAAATATAGGCGCAGCTTCAAACTTGATTTCTTGATTGCGGCAGCACTCTCTGATATGCTTGCTGACATACAACATAGATAGATTTGGGTTATTTATGTGTTGACGATGGACGGTCAGACGGTTCCGAAAGATATCACCAGTCTGCCCAATATAGAAATCATCACAACCTTTACATTTCAGAATATAGATGATATTACTAGAATTACAGTTGAAATAATGCCAAATTTTGAAGTCAATATAGGTGCCATTGACTTTAAATTTTATATGTTCACCAGTAATCAAGTGATCACAGCATTTGCATTTTTTGTCATCGCACCGACTTATACCCTTAATTTGATTGTTTTGTTTATTCTTTAATATATTCAGCAAAGATTTACTCTGACGAAAAGACCTAATAATTTTTCTATGTTTGAATTTATTTAACAAATTAAGACTGCCAGTAATAGGACTTATTATTTGATTATATACAGCAGGGTTGTTTGGGTTATAAGTAGTAACAAAAGGTAAAATCGTTTGATCATTCTTGTTACCCTCATTTTCAGTATTTATGTTATTAGTAGATTTGGCTTTAACAATTGCGTCATTTATCAAAGTATGAGAATAATTTAATTTTATCAATCTGTTTTTTAACTCGAGCTATCTATGAGATTTCCTGACTTCATTCGATACGATCGTAGTGATTCTTTTGGCTAAAGTGTATGGTATATTATTCAGAGTATGTCTTGGATGACTCGAATGATACGGTACATAATTCAAGCTGTCAGTTAGTTTTCGGAATATATCCGTCTCAATCTTTCCCTGGTTTTTATAGATAGTGACATCTAAGAAGTTGATATATGTCTTTCCAATTTCTTTAGTGAATTTTATCGCAGGGTGAATATTATTTAATAAATTATGAAAATCTTCAATGTTACCGTAGTCGTCATTCCATAAGACAAAGCAATCATCTAAATATCTTATCCAAGATGATTTAAAAACGTCTATCAAAGAAATATTCCAAACAGTAGTCAACGAATTATATAAAATTGACTCAATATATCCCATAGTCAAAGACGCATAAGAAGGGGCCATCTTGGTGCCCATGGCAGTACCTGAGATTTGTAAAAAGGTCCTTTTAATCTATCATCAGTTCCTCTAGATGAGAATTGTCGGAAACTTTTAAGTAGAGGGTGTAAGTTTACTCCATATCCAAGACAAAATATAGAGGAATTAAAAATAGACGTAAGTAATTTCTGTCGTAAGTTACGCATAACTGATTATTTTAATGATGAAATGCTGAACGATAACTCTCTTAATCTTAAGTATGATAGAAGTAATTTTGATCCTCCAAAGGGAATAAATAGTGATTTAGATGCATTAATTGAAATAGTTGAAAAAAATTCCGAAGCCTTAAAAATTCCGCGAAGGAAACACAACATTACTATTGCTGAAAATAAAAGTCTGGAATTCCTTAGAAATAACATATCTTCATGTATTACTAAAGCTGACAAAGGTGGTGCTTTTGTTGTTCTCGATACATCTTTCTATAATAAGTGCATTCAGGAAGAGCATTTAAATGATCCGACAACTTATGTACAAATCGAAAAATATAATCCATATTCCACCTTGAACAAAATAAAGAACCTTCTAGCAATACATAAATATTGTCTTACCATAAAAGAGCAAAACTATATAATAAAATTTCACCCAAGAACTTCGTATTTATATGGTTTGCCTAAACTTCATAAACATAATGACTTTTTTGAAAAATGCAAACCGGATAATCTTGGATATGTACAGGTAAATCCCCCCATCAACCTGAAGTTTCGACCTATTATCAGCAACATTAATTCTGCTACTAGTAGGCTAAGCGAGCTGATTGATGAGGTTTTGAAGCCCCTTGTCCAAAAGCTTCCCAGCTACTGTAGGGACACACATCATTTTATAAATAACTTACCCAAAGATAGACCCAATGACATGTTCGCAACTTTTGACGTGATCTCACTGTACACTAGCATACCTCACACATTAGGTATGGAAGCAATTACATTTTGTATTGATAACCAAAGAGAATATATACCAGTTAGATTTACTACTGTATTCATCATAGAAGCTGTAGAATTAATTTTGAATAATAATTATTTCACATTTAACGACAGGACCTTTTTACAAATCTCAGGTACTGCCATGGGCACCAAGATGGCCCCTTCTTATGCGTCTTTGACTATGGGATATATTGAATCAATTTTATATAATTCGTTGACTACTGTTTGGAATATTTCTTTGATAGACGTTTTTAAATCATCTTGGATAAGATATTTAGATGATTGCTTTGTCTTATGGAATGACGACTACGGTAACATTGAAGATTTTCATAATTTATTAAATAATATTCACCCTGCGATAAAATTCACTAAAGAAATTGGAAAGACATATATCAACTTCTTAGATGTCACTATCTATAAAAACCAGGGAAAGATTGAGACGGATATATTCCGAAAACTAACTGACAGCTTGAATTATGTACCGTATCATTCGAGTCATCCAAGACATACTCTGAATAATATACCATACACTTTAGCCAAAAGAATCACTACGATCGTATCGAATGAAGACAGGAAATCTCATAGATAGCTCGAGTTAAAAAACAGATTGATAAAATTAAATTATTCTCATACTTTGATAAATGACGCAATTGTTAAAGCCAAATCTACTAATAACATAAATACTGAAAATGAGGGTAACAAGAATGATCAAACGATTTTACCTTTTGTTACTACTTATAACCCAAACAACCCTGCTGTATATAATCAAATAATAAGTCCTATTACTGGCAGTCTTAATTTGTTAAATAAATTCAAACATAGAAAAATTATTAGGTCTTTTCGTCAGAGTAAATCTTTGCTGAATATATTAAAGAATAAACAAAACAATCAAATTAAGGGTATAAGTCGGTGCGATGACAAAAAATGCAAATGCTGTGATCACTTGATTACTGGTGAACATATAAAATTTAAAGTCAATGGCACCTATATTGACTTCAAAATTTGGCATTATTTCAACTGTAATTCTAGTAATATCATCTATATTCTGAAATGTAAAGGTTGTGATGATTTCTATATTGGGCAGACTGGTGATATCTTTCGGAACCGTCTGACCGTCCATCGTCAACACATAAATAACCCAAATCTATCTATGTTGTATGTCAGCAAGCATATCAGAGAGTGTTGCCGCAATCAAGAAATCAAGTTTGAAGCTGCGCCTATATTTCAGTTGTCAGACAGAGCTCATAGAGTAGAAAGGGAGGCAAAAGAGAGATATTTCATATTGAAATTCAAACCTCCCTTAAACTGCCTATGAGCTCATTTTGTATTTGCGTCTGAAGAAGTGGTGACCAACAAGCAATAAACCACTGAAACCGGTAACGCAAAGACGTGTTTTTAGTTTCATCGCCTTACTTTTATATATATATATATATATATATATATATATATATATATATATATATATATATATATATATATATATATATATATATATATATATATATATATATGACTGACATGTAACATCAAAGCCAACTGGACATTGTCATTGCTAGCATCGATTGATTCCAGTTCTTCAAATGTCTTACCCGTCAAGACAATTATCGAAGAACATTTGATTGCTCAACTATAAGAGACACTACTCTTTCAACAATGTCTTGAACTTGATTAAGTGTATATCACTTGAAATGATTTGAAGCTTGAATTAAGTGTTGCTGATTGTTGATATGTAAGCAGCAACTCAAAATGTGTCTTGTAGAGCCAGGTCAAACTGGTACTGAACATTCGAATTCAATGAAATGGATGGAAAATTTTAGAGGACTTCATCTTCCATAAAATAGGAACTGAGGTCTTTTGCTATGGTTTTCAGAGCTAAAAAATTAAAGAAAGTAATGCTATTTTGAACTTACATAGCTAATAGTATTTCGCAGAGCGCGATTTTTAATCTTAATCGATCGTGATGAGCAAATATCTTTTGAAATGGCTGATGCTTCAAGATCTAAATTTAGTCAATGACACGAATACATTCTTTTTACTTTTTGGCTGATCAGTCGAATTGACATATGTAGCATTGTTCAGTATTAATCAATCATTTAGTAAACTTGTTTTGCATATTTTGATTGATGTGAAATTGCGTCATCTGCCTTTGTGTACTTTGTTTGAAACAAATTACTTTTACAACATTGTGACATTGAAGGACATGATTAAATGTCATTCGCAAAATTTACTGGTTCTGAGAGTTCTACTCTTGGTAAATCATCAGCGTAGATCGAAATTATGTGATATTATCATGACTTTTTCGGCTACATTAGAGCGGTTTCGCAATTTCTTGAAAGTAAATTCCTTCTTACATTATTTCATAGACACTCTTCTGTTTGATTCAGGTTATCTGGACGACTCGTCAAGTTGTGTAAAATTGGAAATAATTCATTGTTAAGTTCTCAATAAACTTAGAGTGACCTTCTTCTTAGTGACTTATGACAGACGCACTAGCTGTTGTGCTGCTAAATTCGCTTCAAAAAAACAGAGATTGACGTCAGTGGGACATTTCATGCTAATCTGCTATCTTCTCAGAATTTATGTAAATTTCAAAGCGTAGCGTTCTCAACAGCGGTGCCGTTACATGATGATAAAATGCTGAAAATTAAAAAATGTCATCACTTCAAATGATATTAAAAGAATACATTTCTCCTAATCAATTCAGAAAACGTTATGTAGAGGATTTTCTTGCGTTCAATGCAATCTCACTATTTTAAGAATCGTTATTATGAGGCGGCCATAAAAAGCTTTAATCAATTTACAAAACCATCTGTATTAATGCGCCATTACATGTATTTTACGGCGCATCAACCCATCGCATATATTTTCAGAATCGACGTTTTGTTTCAGTTCTATTTCCTAATCTCACGGAGTCTTTTTTGCTCAATCAATGGCCTATTTTAAATAGATGCTATTGCGGAGCTGTTGTCTTTTATTCTTACAATCATCAGTTGAATTTTTGTTGTAGTTATTATGCAGTGTTATTGCTTTTAGTGCCCAATTAATTAATCTTCATCATGCATGAAGAAAGACTAAATCTGTGATCAAATAACTTTTCGTCGAAGCTGCCTGTCACACTGGTTGTTATGTTCATAACACTGTGGTGAATTATAATGCTGATAGTTGACGATGTGTTCAACGATCAATGATTTGGAGTGAGCATGCTTCAGAAATAAATATATCCGTAAAAATATCTTGCATAATCTTTATATTAAACATGAAACAGCATACAATGCTTGTTGGCAGCTGATGCTCCCTTCCATTTATCAGTCACTTTTTAATGTTCACATTATTCTTGATGTTTCTAGTTTTTCTCAATTCTTGTTAATATATGAGTACCTGCATGTTGTGATTGACCATTATCGAAAACATGGGCCCTGCTATTCTGACTGTAAATATATTTCCGCTTTTCATTTATTTAGCTTGTATTGATGAGCGTTACCTCTTTTTAGCAATAAGTCTACCTAATGTTCCATCTGAAAGCATTTTTGAGCGCAGCAAGCAAAGTATTGGTACCCGCATGTCCGGTAAATAGATACAATAAGTGGTTTTGCCTTCTCTTCAGTACTGCTTTTCTGAGATAGTGGTTTTTTGTGATTGAAACAATGTGTGAATGGCGTTTTTTTTTGATGTTGCACAGTTTCCGTGCTTTCTCTAATAAACGGCGCTTACCGTATTTTCACTAATAAGCGACATCCACTATCATCGCCGCTGCTCTGTTGTTCAGGTGCGAAATAACAACCGCAGCGACGCTACTAGATAAAATGCGGTATAAGTCACGGCGCTGTATATACCCCACTTCTAAGCAGGCAGTAGCGATGAGCTCTTTAATGGCTGAATTAAACTTCTGTAAAGCATGCACAATATCGAACATTTTTGTGATTTTCTGAGACTTCCTATACTTCCTATCATTTTATCATTTGCAAAGGCTATTGGTGTGTCGTATTTTAAAACTGTATGAAATAAATGAATCATTTAATATGATAGCTATTCTGAAATAATTAAATGTGTCCTTCACTCACCCAGACTTTCTTTTATATCGCTGGCGGCAAAGTGCGTCCAATATTGGATCATGTTCAGTGTTTAACCACTGGTTTCTTACACTATTTGTGATTGGTGAATGGTGGCATAGTTACTCATCATTAGGAACTAATCCTTAGTGATTATGTGTGGATTTTTAAGAAAGAAGAATTTACGAATAAGATATACAAAACTGAGTGTTTTTCAAATCGCAATGCTCGGTTGAAATTTTAAACGTGGTAGTGGTTCGAATATTTCCGATATACAAACGAAGATACATTCAAAAATTTATGCAACCAACTAAGCAAGCAATACTATTGTCAGCTGTAAAACACATTCTCGACCATTTTCATAAATGCACATTATTTTTCGGCATAATCGTGATATGTGCTGCCAGTAGGTGAATATATTGTAAATATACAAATTTACCATTGCCTTGATTGAATCGAGCAATTGAATGTCTCTACTATCTTTAGGTTTACTTTATTCAAGTGATTTGATAGCACACGGAAATGCCTTCTCATGTAATGAATGGCTAAAAAGATCAATTATTCCTAATCAGTAGTTTGATCATCAGTCAATCAAGGTTCAGTAAGATGTAAAGCCACCTCATATAGGCTTGGCTCACAACTATTTTTCTATTTTGTGAAATTGCTGTCATTGTAAGCTCACGCCTATCGGCAATAACATTCACGCTCGCAGACTTCTCCCACTATGCCTGAAATAATTAATTTGTCATTCGCATGAAAGCAAGTTTTTCGTTTACTTGTTATTTATCTCAACAGATAGTAATATATTATTTCGCATCAAACCATAGACGGATCGTCCGGAAGACTTGTAAAAAATTTTTGTATTTGTATTAGAAATGTATCAGAATTATTTTTCAAATATTTATGTATTAGAATTTCTAAAACTATATTTCCATAAGCGTAGGCTATTATGCATTTTGACCTTCTGAAGCAAAAGTATTGAACATTTTATCATTCAACAAATGTATTTTATACGTGGCCTTCCTCATATCCAATTTGTTCCAATCTTGAGCATGACTAGTATTTCAAAGTCATGACCAAACACTTGCAATTATTTGATGCATTTTCTTTTTTTATCACGCTATGTGTTTTACGCTCGTAATGCAAGATTATGCTTATCTTCACATTCATATACTTATGATTTTATCGTATCTTTGAGATTTGTCTCGATAATATCTGCATTTTTCCGAATTAAGATTTACTTTCAAATTCAGTAGCTTCACATCAGCAATGAATTCTTTTAACCAAACTTGACATATTACACAGCATGATAAGGAATATCAAACAGCTGTTTAGAATACTTCTGGCTGGAGGAAGGCTTTAGTCCTGCTATTTTTTATGTGTTTTGGTCATTTTTGTGCTTTCATAATATACAAGTATGAAATACTGAAGCTCATGTATTGCATTCAATATTTGGCACGATTATTTTGGTAACTTTAACCTTTGATGAAAATATGTGTGGAATTATTTTTAAGGTGACATTAACATTGAGAAAAATGATACTTTCTATTGTCGCAGCTTTATATGAAGCAATTATAAATTTACATGAAGGCAACTTGGTAAGAAGGATAATATATATCTGCCGTGGAAATCTTACCAGCGCATATTTCGACTTTGTTCAGCAGTTGCCATTTCTCTAACAGGATCCTGATCCAACATTGATGCGTTTCAATCATTCAATATTCAATATAATCGCTGAAATTGAGCTCGCTTGTTCAAACACGAAAGTGAATGTTGATGCTATAGTTCAATGCTACAACTAATTTAGGATATTCGCAGTTAGGACACTGCACTACTATCATCATCTTTATCAATCATAGTTATGAAGTTGTGTTCACTTTCTTTCACAGAAACTGTTTCCGTTTTTGCACATATTAACCTCCTTGAACGGTTAAGAAACGTGTCAAACAATCTTATGGATGAAAAGCTTGCTAACGAGTTGCAGTCGCTCTCCTTCAGACTGGATGTTGCTTCACTCAGTTCTACATGTGCTATTTCGGTAGAAGCAGCTCTGCAGTAGATGAGTGCGCACCCCAACCTAAGATCTTTTCCATAAGCACACACAGAGCTAATTCACTCACTTGCTGTCATGTGAGCTTAGAACGCATACGTACTTTGAAAGGCTACTTTTCCATAAATCACAGCTTCGGAATCAGCTTCCCTACACCACTTCTCCTGACCAATACAATCTTGATACTTTCAAGAAGCGCACGAGCAGGTTTCTGATGAGAAAACTTAATCAGATTAAAAATCTGTTATTTTCCTTTATTTATTTAAAATAATGCCATTCATTATTTTTTCATTGAGTGTTCATTCAACCCTAGTTTCATTCATGTCTCGCAGCTGCGCTAGGGGTGAAAATTCTATAACAAAAAAAACAATTACTTAAGTACGCTTTTTTAACCTCAGAAAAAGATGGGATGTGTTTTTGAAATTAACTTTTTTCATAATTTATGTATTGGTGATTTGTTTATATGCCTACTATATATAATAAATGAGCGCAAAATCATCCCAAATTGTGATTTTAAGCGCTTTTCTTTGTAACTAAGTTTTGCATTCCTAATTTCTTCATTCTCTCATTTCTAGACTGGGTTCTACTTCGCTGGAGCGAATAAAGTGGGTGTTCATAGTTAACAAATAGCTGAGTGTTTTATAAATGATTAACATAAACGAGGTGTTCTCTTTCTGTTGCTTCTAATGAAATCGGTTCTTGCTGGAAGGTAATTGAAGCCAAATCATTGATATATTCTTGAAAGTTAGAAGAAGTAAACATGGGAACTATAGATGTTCTGTTTTTAAATAAAACATTCAAAAGTTGAATTAACTTTGGGAATGGAATACTTTTACAGAAGACTACGTGTATATGTTTTCGAATTGGAGAAATAATTACTACGAAGTTGCTGCTCTCTGTTCACCAAGACGAAATCACTCGCTTCCAACAAAGCCCTCACTACTGACGAAGTTCATGATCAACAATTGTTGACAATGATATATCAATATTCTGTCTGTAATGTCCCGAAATATTACTGAATTTAAGACGACAGTCATGCAAATCAAATCTCCATTCCGATCTTTGCACGATATCGACAACCCATCTAGAAATATTTGAACTAAAATTCCAGCATAATTAGATTAGTCACTTTCAAGAATCTAGAGTTATTTATTTCTTCACTTTCTTCTTTACCAATCATTTTCTTCGCATTTCTGCTTTTAGTTTTCTTAATTACTCGAAACACAGTTTGCTTAAAGACATTAGCTATTTCTACTTCATCATCCCCTTATTTCTTCTCTTTTTCTGAGGGACACCACCTTTGATGCGTAGTTCCGACTTCTTCCTTGAAGGATTGATGAAAATACTTCCTTGTGGAATTTCATCGTTGCCGTATTCCTCAAATCCTAATTCAAGAATATTTCAATGATCTTCGGCTTGATTGATTTCAACAGTGAATCTAACACTTCGGAAATTATAGTTGAATTACACATTGAAAGAGGTGGTTCGGTAGTTCATCGCAGTGCTTGCTGCAAAGAGGTGTGGCACGTTGATGTGTGATCTGCGTCATTGATTCGATTGTGAGATCATTGGTGATTTGATTTTCGATTGCAATTTAATGCTTCACCGTGAACATATCTGATTGTAATTAAGAGAAAGTATTATACTTGTGTATAAAAAGTTCCCGCACTGGGCATCTGAGTGCATCAGTATATCCTAATAGTAAAGTTCTGATTGACATGTGTCAAGCCTCATCAACACGATTTTTGTATAGGAATTTAGCCTGTGCTCCAAGGAATTGCAGAGTGACTATTTGAGACGGCTGCATTGTAGATTTTTCTTTAATTTCACGTTTTTATAATAGCTTGTAGATATCTACATCTATTCAAGTTTTATTGTTGATTGAAAAAATTTCAGCAATGTCATAAAGAACCAAGTTTTATGGCTTTTGATCTTTAGCAGTCGTGACATAGCCATTATTTGTCTGATCACAATAATTGTATGCAGCTAGCATCAAAAGTACGATCAAGAGGCATGGAATCAAATAAAGAAACTTTTACTGAGATTGCACTTTTCTTAAATAACAGCGTTGTCGTAAACCTTGGAAAGGTTATCACTTCAGCTTTCACTTGAACTCTTGCATGAGATGCATTATAGTCTGTCCAAGGCTAACAAAAATAATTGCGACTTATTTCACAGTTCATGGTGTGATTATTGGCATATTTGTGTCCTCAGCCTGTCGCAGAACTCAGATGAAAACCTACGTCTAAGTTACCTGCGAACACTGATGACAGTCTACATTGAGTAATGTGAATTGAAGTTTGACATTTCGACACTTTTGCGGAGCACAATTCTGCTTGTTATGCAAAGATCGCGTTGACTGCTAATACTTAAGTCGGAACTTATCTATTAGGATCCAAAGTAGCATAATGATCGAGCCTTTGAATAATGATGCCTCTTAGATCGAAGGGCTAGATGCGTAAAATTCGTCCAGTGTGGGAACTTTTTAATCACAATAAGCACATTCATATCTTCATGAATTCAATTAATTTACTCCATCAAAAGAAATGAAGCTATTTCATGGAATATCGGTAAATGTATGTTTTAATCGTATTCAAAGTTTTCTTCAATGCATTGCACTTGCTTGTTGGTGGAAAGATGTTCTCGTGTTCATGTTACAAATGTCGGAGTGTGTTTCAATCAAAGATCTGTCGATGATTTCGTTTGATCAATGATTCAATCATTAAAAGGAATTATTTTAAGTCGAAAACTGTCTCCCCGAAAAAGATCTCCTCGATTTGCCATAGCTATGAAGCGAAAACGAAGACAGATGTGTGAATTTATTTATTCCAAAAGAAGTTGATATTATGCCATTAGCTCTTGTTTGAAATATTCCCCGATTTGCTACTTTATTTCCCCGGAAGACAAAAACATTAAAAATATTTTTATTCCAGAACAGTATACGTTTCACATAAAATCTATTATGATATATTACAGAGGGTAATCCTTCCTTGATTTTACGTTGTGAATATAATTTCACTTCAGTGTCGGCCGATGTGGCAATATCGAAGCCCCCAGCGGAAGCTTTCCATCGTGTTACGGACCACTTCGATTGAAATGTCAGCAATTTCCTGTTTTATTGCTGCCTTCAAATCTTGCAAATTTCTTGGCCGTTGTTTGTAGACTCTTGATTTGATGCGTCCGCACAGGAAAAATCGCTAGGGGAAAAATCTGGCGAGTGTGGGGACCAGTCAGTATCACCTTGCAAAGTGATGAGATGATTCGGGAACAAACTTTGGAGGATGGCTAGTGAGCTGCTCGAAAATCTTCAAAAAAATCTAGTAATCGTGTACTTTGTATGCTGAACGATAATCAAAGAGCGGAGGTTAGTTCATGTCAATAGTTTTTGCTAAATTAGAAGATCACAACAAAAAGTTACAGAAGACGCGTTCTGCATATAAAATATCATAATTGCATAATATCAGCTTCTATTGGAATGAAAAAGCGTTTTCACGTCTGCCTTCGCTTTCGTCTCATATCTATGGGTAAACCGGGGGAGATCTTTTTGCCGCACCCTGTATTTGCCCTTGACTATGTTGTACAGGACGTTTCTTGCCTGATGCACCACATAAAGTGTTAACTATAAAGGACAATTTGCATTCATGGAAAGTATATTCAAAAGAAATTCGAAAGCTATATGCGCTTCGTATGGCTTAATCAACATATTTTGTGATATTTGATATCTAAATATACAATTTATCAGTAATATGAAAGAAAATGTTGGATGATTTATTGCATGCGGATGCACTTTATTATAACAAGTCGCACAACTAGTATTATCTCCAAAAGTATGGTCAATATGCGACCTTTCGTCATAAAGTGCATCCGTTGTAATGAAATTATTTTCAACACTTCCCGATTAGTGGAACAACATTATGCCAAATGTAAAAAGTTTGTCAAGCATGTATTGATATAGATATAATATGATAAACTTCAAGTAGTAGAGAATTTTACAAATGACATTAAGTACGAATAATCAAGGTTGCAGTAAATAATGAAACGGTAATCGATTTCACATTTTGCTATCCATGACATTCGATGGCATGTATGAAGCAATTTAGTTATCATGAAGCTTTTAGTCAAGATTCAATTATACTATGATTCAAATTCCATTCTAGTCATCAATTTTCTTGTAATGATATCTCATTTGATTTCACTTTGAGTTTTAAGTTCAAAACTGTATAAAGTTCGTGCAGCGATTAATGTATAGTTTTATGAGTAAATCATGTAGTTACATTTCAGTAGATCGATCGGAGTTTTAGTAGTGACATGACTAAAAAGCAAAATTTCTACAGAATAAAGAAGAAACAATCTAGATCAACCAGACAGCTTTAGGTGGAGATTTTGTAAGTAACTCCAAACTTTCTCAACTGCTTGAATTTTAGATTGGAGGAATTCAGGCAAGATCCACCTGATAGCTGCTAAAGTACACTCACTTTTAGTTTATGTATTTTTAAAAGTGAATATATTAGGTCAAGAGCTCATTCCATTGATTTGAATTGCTAGCTTGTAATAATATATAGACATTCAATGAACCACACTTTTCAGGCAGATAAGAAATTTGCAAAATAATTACATAATTAAATTAAAGTTTGAAAACGCTAATGTATTGATGGTCAATTAACAACCAGCAGATGTTCTTTATTTATACATAACAATAAATTTCAGCAAACATCCGTCGGCTATCATCAGGCGCAAGAAGAATCAGTTATAGTGCATATTGTAAAATTCACACAAAAATCCATGCATTATACAACGCCTTGTAGCAAAAAGGGGTGATGTGGGTTATTGGGGAATGCAACAGGCAGTATTTTCATTACATAGTAGCAATATTTCAGAATGATGACCTGACCTAAAAGAAGAGAAAGACATAGAAATGAATGAGTTGGAAGAAAGGATAGAAAGCTTCGATTTCTTCAAGACTAGATTTTGACACTCAACTAGAAAAGAAATTCTATATAACTATTGAATTGGATTCTATCGTTTATCCTGGGTTTCATTATTTGGAGGTAACAGACTGCACGCAGTCATAGCTTTGCAGATTATTATTACAGGAATATTCTTCTTAGATAATTCTTTGACCCAGCAATCCTAAGACCTCCTGAAGCTTATGACACGAAAAAAATGAAACCCATGATCAATGACAGAATCGACTTCAATAATTATGAAGAATTTCTTTTCTAGTTATATGTAAACAACTTTTTTTTTCTTGAAGTGCACAATGTCAATTCCTCATCTTTTGTAATTTTTCTATCCGCTTTTGTTACTGATTCATTTCCATGTAATTTTCCTTAGTCACTTTGATGCTATTTGTACTATGTAATCCAATCGTGTAGCTGATTCCTTTTGCGCCTGAAGATAAACGATGGATGTTGGTTGAAATCAATTGTCTTTCATAAAAATTGAATGCATGTGACCATCCATGCACTTATTCACCCTTTCCAACATTCATTGGGTCTTGATTAATAGCCCAAATGCCCTATTTCAATTAATGTATTCATATTATTATTAAATGTTGATTACAAGAATCTCAAATATTATTAATTAGTAATGGTTGTTAGCTGTTCAAAGTTGTAAATGAATTACTATTATTTACAGTTGCGATAAAGTTTATTGCATGACTTATTAGAAAATGTGATGGTCTTTGATTTCATTCTGAGCAAGGAAAAGTCGAAGTATTACTTCACACATTTTAGTAGCCATTTAGTAAAATATTTCAGAAGCGCTCTTGGAAAATTCATTTATTCAATTCAAATATATTGTAAATTGAAGCTTTGATGACATCAAGCTAGTCACATTTTTTCAGTAAAGTCTGTCGACAATTGCGTGATCGGGATTTTTTTAATTGTGCGCGATAAGTCATGAAGAAGTCTGCATCTTATCTTATTATGTAAGAATCTCTTCAAATTCATTACACAACGAAGTTCTGTTTATCTTGTTAAGAATGTGTTAAGTCTCACTGTGTTCCGTTGTCTCTGCAAATGGGAATAAAAAAGGTTCATGTTTGACTTCTCTCATTTGATGCAAACTAATAAAAATAGAGAGAGTGATAGGGATGACACTGTTACGTGTTATGATTGATGCGGAAAGATCCTTCATCAAGGTCATCCAGATATTCATGACGCCGAAATAATTTCATCAATAATTATCGCGAATAACTCAGTTCGCCGATTACACAACTGTTCAAGGTAATGGATTAACACTTCTGTTAGAATATTCTAAACCGAACGCTTCGAATAATGGCATTCACTTCGCTTGCTTTCTAGGATTCCTTTGTATTTTGCTCCTTCAGTTCGTTATGAAAGCGCTGGAAATATAATACAACAAAATGGACGAGTAATTCTCTTCAAGAGATTCGTCTTGATTATTAACGCGATGCTCAGCCGAAATGATAAGTGATTTGCAATTAGCAAAATGGTGAAATTTCGACGGGCATTCATTAAATATCACTTCAAACACCTGACTGACAAATCGCCTAAGTTTAGGCACCTGCAACAATTGATAAATACTGCTTTTTGCAAACACAATGTAAATAGAATAATTGGGCTGCATCCTCTGTTGAAAAACGGAAGAAGACCTGAATAGCTGCCATTTCATCCAATATCAGGAATCATCAGCAGGCCTAATTCACATCTCTCAGCATTAACACAACTCCCTTTTTAAAGTTGCAGCCATGCCCTGGTAAATTTGAAATTTCACAAACTTCCTAATTGCAAATCTCAAATTTACCCGGGCATGGCTGCAACTAAATAGGGAGTTGTGTCGATGCTGAGAGATGTGAACTAGGCCTGCTGATGATTCCCGATCTTGGATTAAATGGCAGCTATTCTGGTCTGTACCCATTTTTCAACTGAGGATGCAGCTGAATATGTAATTATTCTATTTTCGTAGTAAGTAGTAAGCACATTGTGCTTCCACTTTGTAGTTTCTCATAGAATGGAAGATATTGAGATCGCGTTGCAGATGTAAGTTAACGCTTTACATAATTGAAATATAGACATTTCACATGTATTCAATGAAAATTTGCATCAATGATGTTAATTCTGGGAGTTTGGAATGGACTCTAAATCTGCCATTGTAAACAGCATGGTCTGTCATGATAAGCAGCAACATGTAATTTCGCTCTTGTTGCTTATATTTTGATAAAATGTTTTTTTACCAACTAACCACACAAATTGGGTATATTAACGATGCGACTTGTAGTCGTTTTGATCCCTGAGATTTTGATTGGTGATGATATAGACGCATTTACTTGTTCCATTTTTTCGATCAATTTAGAACAATGGAAAGTATTCTGAGTGTACTTAAAGCTTGCAGCTACCATAAAATCAGTTGAATCATCAGAAATATGATACACAACGCTGAAGTGGAATTGTCCTCTCTTGATAGAATCCGGACAGCTTACCCGTGTCGTTCGGGCGAAATTTCAAGGCTCAGCTAGCAGCTCGGGCAGTCTTCGGTCTTGCATATAGACATGGGGATATTCTACGAGATGGATGGAAGAATCTACTTGATTGTCTCCTCCAACTTTTCAAAGCGAAACTTCTTCCCGAGGTCCTGGTAGAAGTTGAAGATTTTGTGGATCCTCATGGTCGAATTCGCCTTTTGAAAGAAGAATCTTCCGCCAATCAAAAGTGAGTGCTTCATGTTTATTTATTCATGTCAATAAAATAGACTCATAAATGGTAGTAAATACCCATGCAAAAATGAAATAGATTTCGCTCCTGAAATACACTGAATCAAAATTTTTCGTGTTCCGTTACAACTTGATTCCGTAAATCTTTTGATGTTATATTTTTGGACCATCACAAAACTTAATTGCTGCAGTCATCTAAATTGTGTTGTCATGGCAAACGTATACACATCTGTTTGCTTGAAAGTGAAAACGTTCGACGAAGATTCGCTCAATATTTAGAACCTTTGAAGCATGATTTTGCATCACAGCGTAAAGGTCAGTTACCTGCACACAGGTAGTTTAATTTGAGGCGAAATGCTAAGCTTTTCTTTTTCCTAGTTCGATCACATGAGAAATTTGCAGGAAATCCAGAACTCTGAATGTGTTCATCACACGTGATTAATAATATGTCATATCCCTGGAGACTAATCGAATGCAATAATAAGCATGATTCATCGAAGTGAATGGCAATCAATCTTTATGAAGTTTCAGTGTCATTATTAATTTACATAGATCGTGATTTTGTTCACATAAATTCGTCATGCAGAAGTCAAGAGATGTGTGTGGCCTACATATTCTTTGGTATGAATTCACGGAATTTTCGTGATTTTTTGCTTGAAATATTATGCAAGAAGTTTTCATTCGTGTTATGATTTCCTGTCATGAATTAAGATGCAAGAATCGTTGATAACTCAAGCAGTTTTTCTTAATGGATTTTGATGGACCCAGTAATAATTAAGCTTAAATTATACATGATGTCCGCGACCTTCAGAACATGGAAGAGCATAGAATTTTTATCTCGAATAGCGACACCCTGGTTATATGCCGAAAGCCTCTTATGGAATCGTGAAGCCGATATTCCACAAAAAAAATCATTTCGTACATGAAAGCACGTGCGAATAATCGAAAAAATGAATTAGAGCTTCTCATTTTAATTGTATATTCCGGCATGCGAAGGGCTTTTGGATAGGGATTTATCTCTGGAGTTGAAGGATTGAGCAAATGATATTCACGCTCGATAGTCAGCTTTGTACAAATTCATGAAAGTGCTAAGATGGCAGTTCAATGACAGGACGTTGCAGGACATGCAGCTTCAAGAACCGGAAAGAATCCCATGAGTTCTGTTTTGAGCATTTTCGAAGTCCTCTCCAAGATGCATTATTGATATTTAAACAGAACCGGTGAAGCAAGTTCAATTGCGCTCCTGGTGGACGAATTATACACCACGTCCACAACCAAATGATCTGTTGAAAAATGCTAATTCTACTTCCAGAAAACTGACATACGTGAGGTTATCACTGTACTGGCGCAGAAAAAACCGTCCTTCGTCTAACGACTGTTTCGAAGAAGGAAAATAATTAATTCACAAATCGGCCGTCGACCGGGCACCTTGAGAAATCAATAATTATGATAAGGCCGGTTTTTTTAAAAAGCCAATTTTTCAAACAAACACTAATTCCTGCTTTTCAACAATCTCACAAACAATGGCTACACTATGATGAAACATTAGAGGTTTCACAATCGGTACGAAGCTTGCCTATCACTGCAACGAATTAATAGTTGTTTATTCACCTTTTGGGGGCCTCAGTCCGCATGCTATCCTTATTGCCTCTCGGTAGTTGCTTCGTTCCTCCGTGTCCTCGTCTTCGGAGGTCGAGGTGAACTCAACACTATACCTATTACAAGGTAACAAAATGTTCACTCAGCGTCATCCTAAATAGGAGCTATTTAGATAATGACGCTAGGGTCCAGTGGGACGCTTCTTAATGACTAATTTTACTTGTTTGTGATTTTCAATGAAATTGACACGCTTCACATTGAAATTCGTGCTCAAAAGCTGTGGCAACTGCTTCTCTGAAGAAAAGTTGAATGTTTTTCATAGGGCACTTGTAGTAGTTGCTGATCTAAGTACTGTAATAGAAATATGCCTAAGTAGTGAAGAAAAAATTGGCCCATGTTTTAGGCCTTCCAGCAATAGTCTTCAGAAATAATTAATTTAGAAGCCGTCCGCTTCGGAAAAATAAATAATTGGTCGGTTTTTTGCCAGTACATACAGTATTCCAAAGAATTTCATTGTAGTTGCGGCAGGAACACAACGTAGTTAAATTAACGTATTTTCGGTACTCATTTTCAATCAGATCGATTAAATGAAGTAAATTAATTTGTTGAAAATAAAGATAATCGGCACTGTAGCCATTAGTTGAGTGTTCGTTCTGTGCCCAAGAGACTGGTTCAAGCCTTGCTCGGGTCAGACCTAAGACTTTTAAAATAGGACACTTTTTCTTCTTGGTGCACAGAAAGTATGTATAAATATCTTAGTATAAATATAAGACCTCGCCTTATGTGCTTCCAAGTATAGACAAAGTCTATTTATTTCAATCCAACCCTAGTGACAATTGAGAGTATGGACTCACCCGCACGAACACAAAAATTGAACCGAAATATTGAATAGGCCTACATAAAATAAATATATACATAAGGATGCGGGGTTCGCCAGCAAGATGACCGACTACCTACGTCCTTCAACATCTTGGATGACAAGCACCCAGCGGACCCACGCCCGAAGGCGTGCCTCAAAATAAAAACTACCTGAAAAAGTTCAAACCGCTGTCCAATATGAACAGAGACTTTTACATAAAAAGCTCATTAAATTACATCGTGCTGATCTATTTGAGAGCAGTCTGAACTTCAACAAAGCGCTAAAATGCCTATTAAAAAGTATTTCCATGCAGATTCTAAGATCACGTATGTTCAAGAATTCCACAAGTACTTTTAATTTTGATAACGGCCTGATGTAGCGTAACACTTGCCCTCCCCCACCCCCCAAAAAAAAAATCAGGGAGTCCATCCATGAAAGCAGAAGACTCTCGGGAATGTAAAAAGAAATACGTTAAAATGGAAAGTCTCAACTTTGTGTTGCACACACGAGTGGACATTATCTTGAAGTACATTGAATTTGACATCTCTAAATATGCAATATCTTTATCTTTTACACCATTCCTTTCCGAAAGCAAATTATTAGGGTAAATGTGCGGTGTGAAGCTTTCAATATGCTTATATTTAATATAACACAAATCATTTATACATCTAGTATTACAAGATAGCAACTTAGCGAGACCATATCTTTTGCTTGGTGCTAGGTCCCTCAAAAATGAGCCCACCAAAAATAACATATATTTCGGAAAGCATGGGCATATATCAGACAGCTTCTTTGAATTGTGAGACATCAAACAATCATGCCTTCATATGACGCTTTGGCGAAAAAAACTACGACATCCAATAAACGAAGCTTTTCGAGAATAGGTGTTTAAAATCAAGTCAAGCAATTGAAGCAAATGCGAAATAATGTCACTTGCTGATACTAGTAAACAGAGTCGAAAATCGATGACTTTAAGTGACAAAGCCTTACTAGTATTTACTCCTTCCAAAACCTCGGATAAGGATTTGATACTCCAAAATACCAAAGACCACAATTCTTCTGTATGGCATTGCAATAATTATAAAAGTTATCCATAACAACTGACAAGCCTTTCTTTGATATGACAGACAAACTCTTGGTGCAATGTCGTGCCCTGCCAATAAATCTAAGCTTAAATGAATTCTTGTAGAGTTTGGGTATCCAAAAAAAATTGTGCACTGTATATCAAGTGCACTTAAATTTTCATGAAGTATTTTTCGAATGCGATGCCTACCTAATATAAATTGCAATACCATAGTATTAGTTAGACTCTTCTTATGAACTGATAGGTAAGTCGTTACACTTCCCTATTTCTGCTGCATTAATAACTAGGTTTGTATTATTTAGAGGCTCAAAAACTAGTCTTTTAACTATAACGATTTTAATTCACCTTTATCGAATTTCTTGGCTATGGGAAATATGTTGCAACAGGATGTGCATTTTGACATGTTTGAATCGGAAGCTGAAAGGATTGACTCAAGATTTCAAAGGATGAGCATCATGCATTAATTCCACCTATTGATTTAATGCTATCAGATGGCATCAGATGGTTGTTAACTTGACATAGACGGCCATTTTGATGTATGAGGGAAATAGTATCAATGATTTTCACTTGATGTCTGTTACTTTCGTCAATTTCTGAGCGAAAATGATGCCATAGCAACATGCAAAATGATGACGCTACTTAATACGACTGCAGTAGACATCACATGATTTCGATATTTAGAAAACTCAATTCCTTCTTTATCGTCGGCACTTGTAAATGACTATTTTCCTTTTACTTTTGCTATCATTGCTACTATGGAATAGTTAAATGTCACCCCAATCATATTCAATATGAGGCTTGCATCTTAATTTTTTTATGTTGTAATTTTTCTCATTCTTTTTAGCAAGCTGACCTGCTCAAAATACCACAGGCATTGAAAATTTCCATATGGCATTGAAAGTGATCCAATCGGAATTACTTACCTTGATTCAATTATCGAATAAAGATTTCTTTTATCAGCAAGTCAAATTGGCCTAAGGCTAGATCAATAATTTACAAAGAATGAATTTCTTCCACTTTACTTCTATATAGTGAAAATTTTTATGTGCGATGAGATTTTATGACGTAATCCTTTCGACATTCGTGATAACCAGAACGCAGTTGGTTCTCCAAAGATTCGAAGAAAATATGAGAATTATGAGGCTTATTATAATGAGGAATGAATTCTTTCATGTGAAAGGTACACGTAGATCATAATGAATGTAAGTATCACACAAATTCATGCTTCTAATGCTGGGAATGCTGAATTATACATAAACCTTGACCAGTCACAGGGTGTTCATTTCAGTTTTTGCAGAATATAACCTTTTTCAATATGAACGACCTAGAATTACTGGGAGATAAATTATTAACGATGATCATGTGATAACTGTTATCACATCCTCGATGCATACTTATTTCTAATAAATTGTTATAAACCTTAAATTACAGGATTCCCACATTTGTATCGAGAAAGTTTGAAATCATTTAAAGTATTTCTTTATCATAACTATCGCAGATTAGTGCAACAATTGTGATTATAATAATTAAAATCTATCGATCAGTTCAGTAGACCTAGAATAGTACAAAAAGAATTACGAAACAGAATACAAAAATATGCGTGAAAAAGTGAATTATTTTGTTGATCAAGATGACGATGCTGATACTGTGTAAGATTCATAAAGACTCGAGTGAGACAGAAGGTAGGACTTCTCGTGCATTTCGGTGTCATGATATTCTTTTACCGTCCAATCTATATTGCTGGCCGGAAAAAGTATATCAGAAATTTCTTAATTTCACCCTCGGAAAAGGAGAGGCAGGCAAAAAAATCTTCTAGAAACCACCATCTGAATCTTTAAAGTAGTCCAGATCTTAGATTACTTTTTCCGCCGGAAAATAAGAGCAAGAGAGTGGAAGAAGAGTAACACTGGCCATTCATATGATAAGGAAATGTTTTTTTCATCAGGCATGCATGTGCATTTTGTTCAATTATAATTGTTGTACGAGCTGCACGGAAGAGGGAATTGAACTGCGCATGCGCGGAACCTGCTCGGATGAAGGTCTGAGAAAAAATATTAATTTATTTGGGGTTATAAATTTAGAACAGATACGTTTTTTGAAGTGCCGGTAATTTGTTTCTTGTAAATATACAATTAAACATTTTTTCTACTAGAGCTACAACTTTGACTTTATTCAACACGAATCAACTATTAGGCTATCGATAAATATGTAGGTAAGTCTATAGTTGAAACTAACTTTGATTTGATGTCCAAATTCTCGAACTACTATTTGTGAGTTATATCTATTGGGATGTTTTGTCAAGGTTGTCATAGCGTATTTCCATTTACTTATAATAGTAATAGCAACTTTGTTAAAGCTCAAAACAGATTAGCGCGGAGCCTGTTATCGATGTGTTTGAGCTAAAATGGTTATTCATATCATTGAATTCAAAAGAAACAAATAGGTCGATACATTTCTAAATTGGCTCACGTGCGCGGAAGTCACAGTACTAGCCAATTTCGTTTCATGGACGAAGCCTTTCATTTTTTTGAATAGAGAAGTCGAATGATACTATAGCGCAAAACTCCTCATCAGTACATCAAGGAGGTGCAATCCTTCATTGAAGTCTGATTTAAAACTTTATGATTTTTCCAGTATGATGCTGTTATCATTTAGTAATTACGAGACATAGCGTAAAAAGTGCCGATATTTTTGGCACACGCACACATTCTATGTAAAGCTATAATTTTGTATATATCTAGGCGCTATATTTATATTTTCAATACATGTTTTGTTCTGTCTAATACTTGCACTGTTAATTTCAACGATGTGAACCGGATATTCATAAAACCTAGACCATTTTCTGTCAACAGAAACTTTCCGTCCGTAAACATTTTCCATGAAAAAAATTACCAATCCACTGTTTGGTAGATAGTTTCCAGTAACAACAAATGTGTTCTCAGAAGTAAATGCTCATGGATACAATTTCTGAGTATATCATAGACTTGAGTCTACACCTTCATTTATACTACCCTACATCGATACACTGCCTGCGCGGATCCGGTCTCGAGGCCCGGTTGTAGCGCTGTGCATACTTATTTTTTTTCGTTTCTTCTATGCATTTCTTCAAATATGTATATTTGCAATAATCTCTACGAGACAACAGAGACTAAACTAAAATCCTGAAATAACAAATGCTATATCTAAACCTATGTGATACAGAAGATACAAAAGAGAGCCAAAAGAAATCAAGAGTCAAAGTAACGCGGCACCCCAGCCAGAACCAGTTCTTGCCTGCCAATCTCGGCCATATTCAAAGATAGAAGTGCTCGGGCGTTGTGGCGCTGAATATGTAACTTCGACGCACTAGCCTTGACATCTTAATCCGTCCCCTACGCACTTAATGTAGAAACACCTTGTGCGCATTATATGACTCAGTGTAACGCCTTCGAGAAATAGCATGTAAGTGAAAAGTCTCATTCATGTATTGCATGAATGATGGTTTAAAGTCACTACTTCCCATTACTGGGGGCGTGGACAGTGCTGACATAGTCAGACTTTAATCTGGAGCGTTGTGATCTTTTAGCCCGTATGTCCTTCCTGACAACTTCCAATGACACTTTCGGGGCTTGACCTCTGGACAGAAAGATTGCTGAGCCAAGTACTTACTTACGCCAACCACCGTGCCACGGAGACCACGAGTTTTACGTATTGCATACTACTACAATAGCATTTGTGATAGCCGTCATTAACATGTGTTTTCAAATAAATCCAACAGTGAAAATCTTGAATTTCTAATATATTTACATAAACAGTGGCACAAATATTGAAACTTTCAGAAAATTAACAATTTACTGAAACCTGTGAACGGCTAGCGGAACAGTGTAGCGGTGAGCGGCTTCAGTTTAAACATCATATGCGCGTCTGCCGTCACTACGAACTTATGTGACATTTTCCACCTTGGCCCGATCCAACGTAAAGCAGGAACTGATGACATTGACTGCATTTGAGGCAACATCAGGGTCTTGCTGATTTCATTCCGATGGAATCCCCTCTTTTTCAGTAATTATGTCTTTCCCATTGAGAATGGCTCAAGTACTGCGATATATGACTTAAGCATGTAATACCAATAACATTTCAAGGTATGGACGGCTGGTCTATTTACGCGACCACCAGTCGTCGCGTCCAGTTTTTTGCAAATAATTATAAAAATCGGCTTTTTGTGTCGACATTATCGCAGTCAAATCTCAGATTTATTGACGGCAAATATTTCATTAAGACTCGTTCGGCGCGTTATTGTTTATTTTGATTATTTGAATGGCGTGTGTCAAACTCTGATGCTTCGATCAGTCTCTTCTATCATTGCTTTTCCCGTGCGTTAAATAACGAATCCATATAGTGAAGTGCCACACAATTTCTCTGACACTGGCAATTTGGCGAATGTTTGTATTCACGACTTATAACACAGTGTGACATAGTGTGCAGGTTAAAAAAAAGACGGATAGAAATACAATCATTGGCATTTGTTTTTCAAACAATACTGATTTGACAATGTCTCCGATGTAAGGGAAGCCTACGACTCGTCTGTGAGTACTTCTGCGCTCACGCCGTGTGGTATTGAAGCTTAAAACCGCTACATATGGTATGAGCACTATTTTCATTTTCTTTATATCGGTGCCTGTGTCTCTTGATTCCTATTTACAAAAGTATATAAATATACTTGTGTATTTATAGTGTGTTACCGGAGACAAATATTATGTGAGATTCATGAAGGGTCATACAATAAGTTGTGATAAATCATTCACAACCTTCCTAGATGCGTGTTTGCCATAGCGCATCAAAAGTCTTAATTTTCAATTAAGTTTCAAATGATAAAATTTCGCTGTCTAAATTTGCATCAACTTTTGGTTGCAATTTTGTCAAACCGCAGTGTCGATCCGGCAAGTAGGCAAGTGTTTCAGTATAAAGTCACGGAAACTGTTCACGTTCAACCAAATCACTCGTCTGATGAAGTTGAAGGTCTTTGTTCAGTTCATTATCAAAGATGCATTTCTAAGTGTTTTAGACAGTGTCTGTAACTGGACAAAAGGCGGTAGAAGTAAGCCTAGAGAAACTTGATGGTGGAATGACGTGGTAGCGCAGGCGATCAGAGAAAAGCGAAGATTATGGAAGGCATGGCATCGAGGTGCAGATAAGGAAGGATGCCTTGCAGCTAAACGATTCGCGAAATCAGCGGTATATTACGCGAAGAGGAGCGCGAGTCTGAAAAGATAAGAAATCTGGAGTAAAGATCGCAAGAACTTCGTATTTAAACTTGCTTAGATGTTAAGAAAGAAAAATCAAGACATCACAAATGTAGGTTGCATATGAAGTGGAGATGAGATTGTCGCTCGTTCGCAGCTGAACGCCTGAAAACATGAAGAGCTCATGAGACAGCAAGCTGCGGACCGTTGAGAACCCATGGCATTCCTCGTCCTCATCACCACAAGCCCCGGCGAAGGGCTCTGCGATGAACATCCGAGCATATGGTACAAGTGGCTTTGGATTCCATGAAGTTAAATGAAGCACCATGTCCCTCAAAATGGTTGTGGAAATGATTCGTGCTGCAGGTGATGGTATGATTGAGTTGATCTCCAAGCTCATCAACCTGATAATCAGTAGTATGGCAAAATAACAGAGTCGTGCATTAACTTCGTTTGAGTGAAGCACCGAAGTGTTATTATTCAAGGAAGTAATTATTCTGATTTTTTCTTTATTATTTAATGTTAATTTTTTCTAGAGATCTGTGGGATGGATGTTTTCTCATTTCTTGCTCCCAATGGCGACTTGCTCACTATACTGTTCACTTGATCGAAGTTGGCTTTGAGCTTCGTGGCCCAATTTTAATATTCACTCTGTGTGGCCATTCGTTTTTCGATTGTCATTCCCCGATCGTAGGAGTCCCTGTGAAGTTATGCTTCCGGTAATGCACTCAAATGTATCTAAAATTTACAATATCCACTGATCTCAATTTCAAAAGTAAAGAATATTGGTAATTGTAGTAAAACTGAGTACCTTTTCTTCACTAAAAACAAAATTAAGTGTTCCCTTTTTCTGCGTGATAATATGGTCCGTGAATTCATTACATCGAATGTGTATTTCTTATATAATCATATTTACCATCAAAATAAACACAAGACAAGAAAAATAATCATAATTGCAACGGAACTAACGCGTGAGTGTAATCTTTTCGCTGAAAACAAAATTAAGCGAGTCCCAATTTTACCCGTGGTCTGTTTTGTTATTACCCTATATCTCGGGGTAGTTGCTAGACTCTTTCAGAGCAATTTTCTATGTAATGGCAGAAATAATATAAATTAATAGTAATCAATAAATTCAAAGCTTCTCGACCTTGCTCCGTTATAAATCCGTTTAATACGTCCCATGTTCATCTTCTTTTTTAAAATTCACCATTAAAGACAAATTGAAAACTGCCAGTTTTCTGCACATCGACGTGTGTCATAATATGGCCAGATGTTTCTATCAGCAGTCTACGAAATGTGACATCTACGCCTATCGGTATGTGACAAATCTCAAATATCGAAGTTTGACAAAATATGTTCCAGACCCTAATGTGGCGGCCCACCCCTGCTTTACGGAAACACGCTGAAAATTCGCGTGTCTGAGTTATGAGACCTGCATGACGTTGAGATGATCGACCATCAATATGAAAGCGGTGTCTGAGAATCTGGAAGTCGGCACTTTCAACATCGAATAAAGAAAAATTAGGACCGCGCGCAGATCAGAATTCACATAAACTACATGTACAAGCACCTGCTTCACCATGTAACATGTAAATGACAACTGAATTCTTCGATAACAAATTTTTGAGAATGTTTCGTAGCCTAAACTTACAATTGCGCGCATCCCTTCCGTTTTGCATTTTCTCGAAAGGCGTTAAAGAAGTCTTCTTCGAGACATACCTGTAAATTGAGTAATTGTGTAGTAGAAGGCAATAGTATCTGTAAGAAAGCTATGGTCGTATATGAAATTGCAGTACCTGCCAAAATAACCACATCGGCAGGACATTCCGCTCTCTTTATACATGGATTAAAGAACATTCCATAAATAAAGATTCCAGTGTATTCAAGTATAACCATTGCTTTTCTCTCAACCTAGCGTTTCTTTTGAATGTCAAAATCATGTCGTCTGATACCAATTGTAACCTATTAATTTACGTTTCACAGAGGCGATACTAATTCAATTTTTCAAGCCAATTCGCAGCAACAAAGATGAATGCAGCATATCAGACATAGATACTTTAACTCTGATGTAGATACATGTACATGCAATTTTGTATAATCCTTTTCAACTGAACAGGTCGTCATATTGGCGGGTATGTAGCCTCATGCAATCTCAATATAGCAGCTTGGCTTAGCGACAGCATTTTCCAGACATAATTAAATTGCTTCCACATGTTGAATAGGAAAGAAGGTGTTTGTAGTTTTGTGAATTCTGATCTGCAAGCTAATGCTCCTTCATTCAATGTTGAAGGTGTCGACTACCAGAATCTATGACTCCGCTTTGATATTGATGGTCGTCAGATCTTCACCTCATCGTTATGCAAGTCTCAAGTCAGGCGTGTGAATGGTCTGCATACAGCGCGATTTCCGCAAATGTCCCACTTTGATTCTTTGATCTGTGGTCATCTAAATTTTTGTGAGACTATTATTATAGATGGAAATATAAAGGACTGATGAACTGCGTCATGCAATCTGAAGTTTTTCTTCTTTAGGAATGAACAACAGACCCTTCTTCGCTTCGTTAAAATATCTACGTGCGCATCATATCAACTTACTGATCCATTCTCTGTATAAATAGTGGAGAAATATGCTCGCTAAGGTTAACCTAGAAGTTTTCTTGGCACTTCTGTAACTGTATGTATAACGGTGTATGCCGAAAATGATGACTTTTATTAAGCGATTTGATTTCAAAATGTGATACGCGAAAATCTGTATCTTGAAGAGTACAGCACGCAAGGATTATTTTTCTCCTTGATTGAATCAACGCTGTTTTACAATCACTTGCAAATATGATTGTGCTTTGAAAGGAAATTAAGGAATAAGGTTTGTTTTGAGTATATGTGAAATTAATCGCAAACATTGCAATGTCGTCGTCAAGGTGAAAGATCATTACATAAATCAACAGAGCATGTAGATGGAAGATGTGGAAATGGTGACATCTATCTTCATCTTCATTTCTGTTTACATTTTAGATCTAATTACATGTCTCTTTGATCACATTTTCCTGGTACATTTCATCTTATTTGCTCATTACAGCATCTGGCATATAATAAGTAATACTGGCATCTACTTATTAATTATATTTTGCTTGATAGTAGCGTTATTTCGTTGAAGGTTTCATCGAAATGATGACATAATGAAGTTCCTAATATTCTCATCGCAACTAGGAAAGCTTGATTGAGAACCCGTGCGATCATCACTTTTCTTACTTAATGCTACCCAAAGCATAAAGCCATGATATCAACTTAGGGGTGGGGCCTGTCTTTAGCCAACCTGTCAAAAAATGTGGTCTCTAGTAAGAGGTGTGGTTCGCTGCATCTCTGCGGCGAAGTGCGGCCCTGCCAACTGAGTTCTTCTACCGTTATCCTAACTATCTTAGCTGTTGGGTTTGAACGTGATTGATGTCTTCGTTTTCATGATCTGTTAATTTACAACTGAATTATCATATTTGAAGCATATAGCGTGTTTTGACTACCTTGATGTGCTTGTAAAAAGTACCCGAGCACATCCCAAAAGTTCATTGTCTATGTCACATGATGTACATTTCGTACAAGAAGAGAGAGGAATACATCTTCACACAGAAAGATACTCCCAGTAAGCAAACAATCGCCCACACTCCTGGTACAAAATTCCCGGAAAAGTGAAAGTCATGGCGACAGAAAGGCATCAAACACCAGACTCGATCTTAGGATTTGTCTTATGATATCTTGAACTGTCATTTTCAATCCAGATGCCATAGTTTCCAACTTCATGCTCTGCATTGTCTAAAGACTTATATTAGATGAACTAGAAACTCATCATGGAGCCATAACCTTGTATCTCGGTAGCTGAAATTAACGAATTAAAGCAGGCTCTATTGTAGGATTAAAAAGTTGAATTGTTTGTCGTAGAATAGGATATCATTTACAGAGGTAGACTATTTGTTGATTTGTGAAGATGCAGGATTATTCCTCAAGACTGCAGGAGTTTTGTATACCATAGTTGTCCAAGAGGTATCCCGCTTCCCTCAAAAAGCGACTCACAACCTCTTGGAAATTTTCATAAATTGTATTGTTTGAAACTTCTCTTGCGCTATGTGAGAAACTGAATTTTATTTTTGCTGAATTCTGATGTCAGTTTTTGAAATGAATATTAGATTTCACTTTGACAGCATGACCTACGGACGAAATGTGAAAATGACAGCCTATGGATGCGGTTCACCAAACTATATTTCTTTTCCTGAGAGGTTTCAGAGGTCCGCCAAAGTACATCCCTGTGTGCTTTAAAGTGACTCTAAATAGGACATCTATCAATGCCTTTCCCCGTTTAGTCATTACAGTTGACGCTGAAGCGAAAAGTTGACGTCCAATTTGTAGGCATACCCTTTCTACTAAATTTAGAGGAAGCTATTTTTTTATTAATGAATTCAAATAGACTTGAGGCAAATTCTTTTCCACAGCTCTCACTTAGTTTTGTATAAGGAAAGTAATTTTCATGTTAAGGTCACATAAATGATATAAAAATTATTCGATATTCAGTCTACGTTAAATTTCTATTTTTATCTTAACAACCCAATTTTCCCTGAAAGGTGGTAGGGGGAAATGCCATACACATAAAATAAGACTATTCATAATCAAAAAACGCAGTTAGTAGTCACTCCATGTCTTCTCCATCACACCCGTTGACGCGTCCCTAGCCGCTATTTCAATCTGTTCTTAGCCTTCTCCTTCCAAGTCCTCCAATCTTCTTCTGTGCTTTCCAGCTCTCTCTTGATGCAGTCCTTCCAGCGAATCATTGGCTGTCCCCTTCTTGTTATTGTGTCATCCCTCTCCCGCTTGTTTCACTACCCTTTCGTCTCCCATCCTTAGCACATGCCCCGCCCACCTCATTCTCTTTTCCACCAGTTTCTGTGTCACTGTTTTCTTCAATCCTACTTTCTCCCTCAGATCCACCATTTTTCGTTTCTCTACCAACCTTACACCACAGATGCGCCTTATCCAGTTATTTTCATACGTTTGCAATATCTTTTGCTGCTGCTCGGTTAGTGCCATCGCTTCTAGTCCGTACGTATGTCAATGCTGACAAGACACATGTTTCCAAAACCTTTCCTCGTATCCTCTGATCAATTTTCCTGTCCGCCAGCACTCCTACCACTTTTCCGTATGCCCCAACTCCGGCTTGTATCCTTCTTACTTCTGCATCGGTCCAACAATTCCACCACTCTACGCTTAATGCATGGGAAAATAGAGTGCAAGTGAAATAATAATCGATTGCGCCTTGTGGCCTAATATCCTCGGCAAACGCGACCCGCACTCCTTTGGATTTTAGTCAACTCTGATGTAAAGGCTATCACGAACATTTTACCTACACCTTAAGTTCACTAGACCATTCTGACACTAAATTGATACATTCTCCTTTAGTCGTGTCATCATGAGTTTTCCGGATTCTTAGACAGATCATGACTGATTCATTATACGTAGCAGTGTAAATACATCGGAAACGATAAATCATCAACACGACTTATCCATTTCAAACTTAATTATTGATTAACCTTGTACTGAAGATTGAAAGCCTTTTAAAATGATTTTATCGCCTCAGTGTTCATTCTGTTGTTTTAACATATAGAACTTGAGAATTTGAATCTGGAGATCATATCCCGAGGGAACGAAAACTCGGCATCTTCGAGTGTTTTATTAGATAAAAGGATCAGATGACAAAATTTGTTTGTTCGTTTAGAGGACAAGAAAAGTCCGCATTGACTCATGTAGACAATTCCCCGAGTTTCATCGGGTTAGAGAGACAGACAGATGAATTGGTGGTAAGAAAGGACTATTCCAAATTCCTATTGATTTGTTCGGGTTGATAATCATATGACCGCGACGCACTGTTCAAATACCTCGCCCACGCATGATTATCAATATGAACGAAGTATGGAGATGCTTCTTTCATTGACAGATGCAACACACTTCCTGGTTGCGTGTGAGTTCCACAAAATTGTCCGTTAACTGTTGACTAATATCTGTGTCAGCGGCGAAGTCACCAACCCTAGCTTCTATTTTATTAAACCTGAGGGAGGATTTGTACTTATTTGCATTATTTCTATAATTGAATGATGAATCGCTGCTACTTTTCATCATTTTGCGTGAGGGATGCATTTTGATTTTACACGTGTTCTTCCCACTTTCCTTGTCCGACAGGAGTTGAATTTACTCGTGTCATTTTATTCGAATGACCACTCCATTCAATGGACAGGATAGAGTTAGTGATCATTATTGTCGATGTGATGTTGACGATTAATCATTATAAGCAGGCTGGTTCGGATCATTTGTGGACATAAGTCATAAGTCATAAATGTTTATTCTGAAATATACAGAAAACGCAAAGCGATGGCCGCAAGGGCACTTACAAGCAAGCGTTGATAACGTGTTACGCATACGCAAAGTTTAGCATCAATAAAAAATACATGAGATATATATTTACAAATACACCAAGTGATCCTGATGTACATGCACATCATATGCCATCATAAACAAATTATGTGAGACCTACACATTTACAAATTTTCATATACATCATATACCATATACAAAATACGTGAGATCTATAGGGCCTATATTTACAAATTTGAAGAGTGATGATCACGACATGATAAGAGTTCATTGGATGGGAGTCCTCACAATGGAGCAAAAGAACGTAAATGCTTAACATCTAATACAAGAATGAATGCAACAAAATCATCTATACAAAATTTACACTTTAATGATCATGGTCACAATATATACAAATTCACTCGGATCAATGAGATTGAGACTCTTCTTGATCTTCATTATAATGAGAATCATCTTCAATATGGAATGTAGGAATGCATCTAAATAAAATTTACCATCAGGTATAAAAAGCACTTGTCAAATAATTTTATACGAAATCACATATTAGCAGTCACAGTATGAGCAAAATTCACTTAGATCAATTGATTTGAGTCTGTTCTTGAACATCATGAAGGTTGGAGCTTTCACTATTGAATCGTTTAATGAATTCCATATTTTGATGACGCGAAAGAAAAACAATCCACTGAGATAGTTCGAATTAACTTTAAAGACTGGCACAATCTGACAGTTGTTACGTGATTGACCTCGAGTAATTTGAGATGAAAGGTAGGTGGTAAAGAAAGGGTTGAGCGACAAGTCGAAATTATTGTAGTACAGTTTATGCAAGAAGTACAAGTCCAACAAAATGCGCCTATATTCTAGAGATTTTAATTTTAACAATTGCAGTCTGTGAGAGTAGCTGTCATACTTTATACCAGAGCGTTTACAGACGATGCGGGTGAAGAATCTCTGAACACCTTCAATGTGAAAAATGTCGCGTTTGAGGTACGGTGAAAAGATTACACTTCCATATTCCAAGAGAGGGCGAACAAAGACAACAAAGGCTTTCATTAAGATACGAGAGTTGTGGCAAACGAAAGATTTTAGGATACAGTATGCTCTGGCATATGCGGTTGAGCTGATGCGCGCACAGTGATCACTAAATATCAGATCTGATGAGATCAAAAAGCTACGTCTTTCAAAGTGACTGAATTTTTCAGGGATACGCTGTTGAGATGATAGTTGACGAAAGGAGCATATCGATCTCCAGCAGTAAACAGCAAGTTTTTTTGCATAGAAATCTTCAGTTGCCACGTCTTACACCAATTATCAAATTTGAGAAGAGTATGTTTCAGGTCTGAAGATACTTGTGAAGAGGAGTTATAACTTCTGGTTGACATAAATTTCAAGTCATCAGCATAAAGGCGGGCTGAAGTCGATCCAACAAGGCAGTCAAACACGTCATTGACATAAAGAAGGAACAATACAGGTCCAAGAACAGAGCCTTGGGGCACGCCACTTGTAACAGCTACCGCGTCCGAAGTGATGGTGTTGATTATGACTTTCTGAGTTCGATTACATAGATAATTATTAATCCATTGGAGCAATTGACCATTGAAACCATAGCTTGAGAGTTTATGGAGAAGCTTGGGTATTGATAGTGTGTCGAAGCCCTTAGAGAAATCAATGTACACGCAATCGAAGCGATTATGGAGATTTAATGCAGAACACATTTCGAATATCGAACTGAGCATGTATGTAACTGTTGAACGTCGGGGAAGGAAACCGTGCTGTTCCATGGATAAAAGCTTATGGCTCATTGTATAGGAATATATTTCATCAGAAATTACCCTTTCCATGACCTTACAACAGCCAGAGGTAAGTGAGATCGGGCGATAGCTATTGGGGGAAGAGGAGGATCCTTTGTTCTTAAAGACTGGACAGACTAGAGCTTTTTTTCAAGTAGATGGTAATTTGCCGGTTGACATGGATAGATCAAAAATGCAACTTAATGGGAATGCGAGAGTACTAGCAAGACGTCGAAGAATAAGTAGAGGGATATCATCAGGAGTTTGTGATAATTTAGGCGGCAACCGTTCTAGAGCTCTTTCAACAATTTCCGGAGTAAAATGAATGAAATCCAGAGATATTCCAGGATTCATTCGTTCAGGGAAGGGAGGTAAGGCACCATCGCCTCATGTGAAAACGGATGCAAAGTAAGCATTTAATAAGTTTGCTTTATCGAGGGTGTCAAAAATTATACTGTCATTTTCATGGCAGATGGGTGGAATTGCGCGACTACTTTTCGTTCGGCGCTTAGCATAGGCGTAAAATTTACGAATATCTCCACTCTGAGTTAGCTTTTCCTCTCCAAACATCGCTATTTGTTCTACTGCGTGATCATATTCTTGTGCAACTTCTTTATATTTTGCGGAATTTTTCTTGTAATATTTTTTCTTCTTAGCAAGGAGTTTTCGTAGAATTTTCGGAGCTCTTGAGCGATACTTTTTTTCGGCAATTACAGGGACATATTGTGCAATACAGCTTTGTATAGTCAAAATAAAGAAATCCCACGCAGTTTCAACATCTACAGAGCCATTCATGATAGGTGACCAGTTAATGCTGCTAAGGTACGTGGACATGCCATTGAAGTCTGCCTTATTGTAGTCGTAAAAACGACGAGTGGATTTCGGAGGACTAAGAGTGCTCGGTAACAGGATAGAGAATTCAACACACAAGTGATCATAATGTGCATATTCTCAGATGGAAACTTGATCGAGGTTGAAACCATGCTCATCGCAGTATGAAAACTGATCATACTTCGGTGATGTGACTCAAACCTGCATTGCAGCATTACGTCAAACCTTGACTGTTTTAAAGATGAGAATATGCACATTATGTCCACAAATGATCCGAACCAGCCTGCTTATAATGAGTAATCGTCAACATCACTGGGTTCATGTATTTCGACTTGCTTTCTTAAAATGTCCATTTCACAAATTAATGTGGAAGTTTTGTGCATTTTCGGAAATCAGTTTTACTAAGATCATAAACTAACTCATTTCTACTGTTTTTTCGACTGTTTTTATCCGCGAAAGCATTCAATTCGGATGAAAAAAGTTATCGAGATTTTCTCCTTCATTGGAGGACCCTGCTTTAATTAAATCTCACAAGTATGTATTACCAAACAATGCTATCAGTGCGGCAGTTTCTTTGACTATCGTGACCACATCAATGAAACTTTTTGAACGATTTTCTTAGTGTGATATCGTCTAATCAAAGAAAAGTGCTTTAAGTGAAAGATCAATGTTTTGATATATTGCAATGAGAATATAAGTCTCAAAATTAGGGAAATAGAATAAATAATTAAAATACTTAATTCTATATTCGCGTGTATTATCCATATCTATCGAATGGCATCTTTGAAAAAATCATTCATCTGCTTTGACAGCTCATATATACCGGATGTCCATTGTGGATGATGAGTGACGTTATAACATTTTTCCGCAGAATGGGTTTCCGCTAAATTGGGCAAAGTAATCGCATTGAGTTACATAATCGCTGCAATATGTCAAACACGTCCGGATTGTCCAGTAACCTATGTCAATGTAATGTTCGAAAATAGAATATTGGATTAGAAATGTCTTATGCTAAGATTATCTATCCGCTAAAGCATCTATCGTAGAATAGAAAATATGTGTGTTTGACCCTAAGAGTGGGGATGATAAATATCAGAATATTCAATTATGTGGCATCCGTTTGTATATTAAGTACCTATAATCAACTCAAATATGTGTCTTCTCGAACATCGTGATAGTTATATGTAATTCATAATCACAAAATGCTGGACGACTTGCAACTGTGTATTGTTAGTTTGGTTTGTCTGTACAAGACCAGAAACAATGAAATTTATCTGTGTCCTTTGCCAATAGGTTGATCGATACAAGCTATCGGTCAAGTAGCGTTAGAACAAAGCTTTGAATGATTATTTTGACGCTGACAGCATGGAAAGGCAGGTGTGACGTGTATAAATTCCACGTATTTCATACACTTCATTTATAGAATTTAGGAGTTCCGTAGGATTTCATGCATTATTTGTCTTTTACAGAATTTATTCTTTTCATACATAGAAATGGAAATTGCATGAGATTCGTGCCACATGTGAAATGTTCATGACAGTTGTATTATTCTTGTAACGAAAGGTTGATTTAGCATTGGGATTCAGAGTAGAAAATATTAATTTTCTTTCAGTTGTATGAATGGCTTTAAATAAATTCGACCAGAAGATCTGAAACTCAAAGCTAGACTCATATCAATCCGTGTCATTAGCCTAAAAGAACAAGAAAACCAGGACTGTTAACGTTAATTAATATTCATTTTGATTAAAATAGGAAGTGAATAATGTACCGTATAATTCATTAGGCCTATGAAACATCACAAAATTTTATCGTACCAATTTTCGTTGCTACTTTTATATCAACAGTAAGCGCAAGATGCCCAAACAATTTACAGATGTTCCTTATGAACTCCTAAATCGGTAGACAAATCGTTGGAAGAGACAAAAGCTGAATTATTGCGACATCTTGATTTGGAATATATCGTAACTGCGAAACTTAGAATAGATGATTAAAATATTTTTTGCCAATTCTTTTTCACACCTGTCCTCTAATGTATGGAAACATTGTAGTTAGTACAGATGCAGATGAAAAATAAGAGCAAAAAAGTCTTCGAACAGATCTGCATTGAATAAAGTAAACTTTAATCAAACAAAATAAATAAACTAAGCGTTTCGCCTTCGGCTTCTTTCGTTTCCACCACGGATAGAGGTACTCATTCATTCTGTGGAATTATCAATGAAAGTAGAGCATTCTTTACACTTGGGCATCGATCTTTTAAAGCTGTGAGATCTCTATACCCCAAAGATGGATTTTCTTGTTATGTAGAAATTTACGGCCGCATTGCATACATCGTGCTCATCGTATTTTCGTACTCTAGGAGAACATTCATGAACACTGAGAAACAAATGAAATGCTACGCTAGTTCGCGATGAATGTATAGCATGTCAAGCAATTAAGTAGAAGGTTTTGTCTTTTGTAAAGTTGTATGCCTCGTATTTCTATCGCTTTACCATAAAATCCCAAACCATCCCGCTTTGGCCAATGCAGGAAATCAAATAGGTGATGTTAGTGAATCGAAAATTCGAATGAAGCTATATGCTAAACTTAATTGAAGTTGAACCATAATAGCCGATATGGGAGGGAAAACACATTCATCACTTCTTTCAACGCAATTGAATAAAGTCGAAATCCTCTCATTTCAAAACTATTTCAACTTTCAATTGATGTCCAATCTCCGTCATTTTATATTGTAACTGTTTAATGTGCCATATTAAACACGAATTCATTTCATCGAAGAGACAATGGCTCGACATTTATAGATTACAATACACAATTTAATTCTGCTTTTGAGAACTACTACAGTTTATCAAGAGTGAACTTGTATAATCTTCCTAATCTTTAATCAAATTAGTTGTGAAGATCGATGTGACGTCTGACAATCGTTTCCTTCAGTGAAAATTTGCTTTATCAACATCTGAAATTCATATCACGATGTCCTAGTCAACTTGAAAATTGCATTGCTGCTCCTGCAATGCAAGCATTTCAAAGGTCGAATCTAGCAGGAATAGCGGAATGGAATTATATTCATAACATCATGTGTGATGTTTCGAACTCAAACATTTGGATAGTAGAAATCTTGAAGTTGGGTCTGATTCCATCGCTATTACATGTGTGAAAACCCGTCTGGGCTATGCTGAAACGCCCACCTATATGCAGGATTTTGATCCCAATATTGGGTCATTTATGAAATACATATGTCGCTTAATGGAAAATAAAGTGCGCAATGTCGAACATCTTCATTGTTATTTCCTGCTTGCTTTCCCTTTAAACTTCTTCATATTCCTTTTGCATTTACGACATGGTTTGGTGAACAATCGATCCCCAGCCACTTGCCTTAATGTCGGCAGTCGCAATGTGACGAGACATCTTTTCATTGATAACAATTGCTGTGACAACTGATGTGTGGTGGTGAGGATTTTATCCTGCCAATTGACACAGTCGCATGCAAGCGGTTCGTAGCTCGGTTGGTAGAGCACAGGTCTAGTTAACATGGGTCGTAGGTTCGAATCCTACCAGCCGCACACTTTTGCATGGCAATTTACCTATCGTCTATTTCATTTTATTCTATTGTTAATTAGTGGTTGCTTTCCACTTTTCCAAATATTTTACGTCTTCCTCTTCCATTCTCTGATATCTATCAGCTTTGATGTCTGATGTCTGTGACTGCCAATTGAACATATTTTCGAAATTGGTCTAAATGATGACATGCCTCTGCTCTCAATGGCTTGCAAGGGCTACCAGTGACTTCACGGGTGCGTCTTCGCTAGTAATCTCGTAAATCCCTGATTGCTGATGGTCCAGGCTGCTTGTGTGAGCTCGTCATGCCCACAGAATTAGTCCTAGCTTGTTACTCCTCCGTTCTGTGGTCATGCCAGTCAATTCCCTTTAAAATCGCGCGCTTCTGCGTTCAGCATCCAGAAATTTGGATTACTCACCAAGATTCCATATTAAAATAGTGACTACGTAAGAAACATGTTGCTTCCTCTTCAGCCCAATCATGGAATAAGCATCACAGCAATCAAATGATCGCGTCATTATAAAACATCAGTAAAGAAAAGTCTTTTATGACCGGCCATTTCATGTGCTGAATAATGCTTGTGTACATTGTGCTATTTTGCTGTGTTTTTAGGATTCATTTGTACAGTAGTCTTGAAACTACGTGAGATATTATATTCTTGATTAAATCAAATCAAATTCTGAGTGAGTCTCAAGACGTTTCTGATTTATCCTTCTCACTTCGACCTCTTCCTCTTTTCGTTGCTATCAACATCATCCCTCTTACATGATCCGTGTTTTAGCAGGTAGGTATTGGCATCATACTGCTGTTCACACCTCAACCGTTATCAAATCATTTTCAATAAATGGTCCACGCAACTCTCGCAGAATTTCTGTGAAAGCCGTCAACAATCCAAGGATTCGCAGGAGAGGAATTCGCATTCGTATCCGGATAATCAAAGATGTACATACAGGAGACATTTGAATTATGATTAATAAAGAATGCTCTTGTAGCCCTAATCACCGATGAACTTCTGATTTCAAGATGACAAATATACTAATGAAAATGGGATTTGAGCATTGAAATGCCGCATTTTATGTAGATATTTGAAGAAATGTCAATTATGACAAAGTAAATCAGCCAATTTCTGAAAATGTCCTTATTATTTCAGACAAGAAACCGGGATGCTGTCATCCTTCTACCATTATTTCACTTCTGACTCTGCCTCACAACGTGGCCCGTCGGCGGAGGAACAAGAAGCGAAAACTCGTGCTATCGACTGTGTTCAAGAATGTCATATCGAACAACTTCTACAAGACTCCAAATTTCTGCGCATCGATTCGCTGACGGAGCTGGTAAAAGCATTATTAGTTGCTACGAAAGGAGACTGTACGCACGATGCGCTTGCCAACCACTATGATGAAGAGGCGCGTGTGTTTTATTTCGAAATGTTAATGCGTGTGTTGCTGCAAAACCGTGACAGATTGGGTCCATTGTGGAGTCTAGTTCGTGAGCACTTCTATATGTCATTGATTGGTGCAACTGAGCCTGCGTTCCTGTTGGAGCGGACAGTGGCTGGTCTACTACGATTGGCTAATCGACTACTGAGGAGGGAAGAGATGACGACTCAGGTTGGTATTGGCAACAATAAATTCTGATTTGTTATTGATCTTATTATCACTATGTTATACCTCTCGCCACCTTCATTGTACTGCAGGCATGCCATAATCAGGTAAAATGAAAATTATCAGCGACTTGATTTTTGGCAGGGTGTCCACCACAGAGTTTTTAATCCTTCTGTTTAAGCGGAAATTATCTTCAACATTTATGTTCTATCTCTGTTTATGATAAGTTAAAACACATCATGTACAGCAGCTCGTCCGCTCTGAGAGCGGCAACCACCGCAACTGAATCTATTCGAATCATTGCAAAGTAATAAAGAATGAGACATGCATCATAGCATTTTGCGCGCATCAGATGGAATGTATGAAAATAAGTGGAAATCAATGTCATAAAGTAGGATTGTCAACCAAGAAGTAATATAGCAATCAATCACCGATTACATCATCATTTAAAGCCTATAAACTTTCAGCAAGCTGAGAGATACTCAAAATATCACAATTTCCAATAATTGGAGAAATATTTTTCATACATGGACTTTACTACTGGAATTTTATACTCAATCATCATCACACAAAATCCATCGACCATCAAATTCATCCATGATTGACGTATGCGGTTATTTTGAGTCTCAATGATAGGGAAAAAGTGCATGTCGTCAAATCAATCACTGAATCAATAGCAGATATTATTGGATGTTTTATCAACTATTTAGTGACAATCACTAAATTCAATAAGTCAAGTGAAATCCATATATATGCTTGGTATTCTCTTTTTGACTGTTCGTGGGCGTAGTTGAATGTACAGACCAGGGTTGGAACCGTCCGGGTTTTTGGCGGTTGGGGGCCGGCGTATTTAAAACCGACCAGTCGGGGATGGGACGGTGACTGGCGTTTCTGTAACTGTTGGTTATGGCTTTTAACCAACGTCAGACATTATTTGGTCAGCTTGCGCCATTAGACATTATTGAATTTCCAAATAGCATACATGAAATGCATGAATGGTTGGCCCACTGGTGCTCCGTATAAGCGAGAGTTACCTATCACAATACAGTATTATATGATGCAATTATTCGCACTTTGATAACATGTTTTGTGCGATGAGCAGCAATGCGCTTAATGACTTATTTACTCTAATGAGTTGCAGGCCTACTTTATAATTTATGATAATGTTAACTACATCCCAAAGTCAATCAAACACAAGCAAATTGAAAAAAGATAATCAAAATAATGACACAAACGGGCATTGATGAAATAATAACTTTGATGCCATGAAAATATCTGCCTGTATCTATATCTGGCCTCCAGAAGAAAGCTTTAAGAGGTCAAAAAAATTTGAGTTCCAATGTAATAAATGTTCTAAATGTTCTGAGTATAAAAGTTCTGAGATGATCAATTTGATCACTGACTGAGTGCTGATGCTACGGAATCCGACTTGATGCTGCGACGTGCTAACTTGATTTAAGGTGATTCACTGAGATTTCCTTCTTCACTTGTGAGGGAATTCCAGTGATCTACGTCAATTGGGAACTCTCTCCACTGCAGTTTAATTTCAGATCTTTTGAGTTTACATTGATTGAAGAGTCTGGAACAATGAGCTCGCCAAACTTGTCATCAATTTTTCATTTCATTGAGTGTCCCTGTACAACGTCGATCAAAATTTATGGCGTGCCGTTAACTTATCAAACAATTATCCACGATGCAATGTCAAATGTTTGGTTAGTAGGCCCTATGGTTGCATTGAAATTATTAATTGCATCTCTAAGCTCCACGTGTTATAAAAACTACACTATTGAAATTGTTCAAGATCTGGAATAATTTTAGAATAGACAGACTAGAATATAGGATTCTGGAAACTACATCACTAATAAAGTAGGGTTTCAACTGCATGTACATGCAGTATAAATTGTCAGTAATCATTTTTTAACTGTTTAAAGAACAGCTAGCGATATATGTTACAAAATATGGTTGTAGATACTCTCATATTATGTTACATTTACATGCTCTTAATGTTGCAATGATTGACTAAGCAATTTATTCTAGACTGAATGTCGTCACCGGTCGACATGGGTCTAATAAAATAAACCGGCCGGCCGGGCCGGAGGCCTGCGTTACGAAAACCCGCCGGTTACAGCCCTGGTACAGGCTGCTGAAATGGCGGTCCTAATTCGCTTATCAAAAAGTTCACAAAAAAAGGAAACGATGACATAGGCGTATGAAGCATCTTATTGTAATAAAAATAGACCAAGGCGAGGTTCAATCGTTGACAACCTATAGCCCGAGCCAAGTATGTAGTTGGACCTCCGATGGAGGCTATAATGAAAACAGCAGGGTGATGGACCATTGCGGCTCAAGTGCGGCTGACCCTGAAGGTGTCAGATTATCTCGAGACTAACATTAAGACGAAGATGGACATGTTGGAGGACATGTGTTGTGCTTGGTGCTAAAATGAGATTTTGCAGGTAACTAATGACTTATTATGTATAATTTAAATACATATTTGATTGATTAATCACTGTTATCGATGTTTGACAAATCCGTTACTGTGTGATTTGAGAAAATAGGTGAAGTTCGCTCATATGGCAATCAGAACGGAGAATCTATCTTGGCAATCAGAACGGACTATCCTTGCAAATGTTTCTGATAACATGGTGCAGTCAAATTCAATAGTTTTGATTGTGATTACAATATTTGTTGAATGTTGTTGTTGTCTTTTTGTCATCAATAGCGACCACTGATAAGTGCATGTCTCTGCATGCACGACTGAGACAGTTGTATTTTAAGCGGGGTCCCTTTTGTGTTTGTTCTGGCCCGATCAATTCTCTGACAGACGATTGGCTCGCATCCAAGACACCTACCCACAGAAATCCGACATTTTGCTTTGCTTGAGTTAGTGATACTAGAATGGACAACATCTGCTTCATGTCAATTTCGGCTGCTCAATTATGCTCCGATTGCTAGATCTTTAGAAGAAGGAAATTGCTGAAGCATGCAACAGTTATAGATCTTACTATTAGACGGATCCATTGCTAATTATAATTTTATCAAAATGTTTTTAAATAAAAGAGAAATGATGACGGTCGTGAATATGTACAAAGTGCACTGATAAGCGGCCGCTGTCTTCGCATTGTCAACCACTGAAGCCGCCATCGTTTAGGTACTGTTGTCATGACAGTAGATCGCTCTCTTGTTGTCAATATTCCTGTCCGTTTTTCCTTCCGCTTTTCGTCCTTGTCCACGTTGAACGGGGTCAGGCAAATGAAGCTTTAACGTCACTACTCCCCCATACTGAAGTCATGGACGGTACTGACATAGTCAGACTTAGGTTGAGTGTTGTGGTACTTTTAGTCCGGATGTGCTTCCTGCCCACTTCCAATGACACTTTCGGGGCTCGACCTCTGGGCCAAAAGATTGCTAGGCCAAGCACTTAACCACTGTGCCACGTAGGCGCTTTAATCATTTATCATTATAGTGTCGGATTTCTATGGTTTTGCCCGACAACCTGTATCAAAATTCGTAGCCTTTTCAGCTGAAATCTACTAGTAGATATTTTCTATATTGGGGGTCGTGTCGATTTTTCGGTGTGGGACAAATTATTACACTCATCCACGAAAATTAAGACGAATCGAGTTGTGTCTAGGAAGGCGGTTCAGATTATTTTGCTCATGACATATTCTTAGTAGAACCACTACAGATTAGGCCAACGAGGAACAAGACATCATAAAATATCAAAAAATTGTCTCATTCCTATGTTTTCCGGCTACTGATGTTTTGAAATTATCTGATGGAATTTGACTTTCTCATATACCTAAAAACTAACTAATGACATTCATTATATTTCCCTGCGTTGTTTCAGCTCAGTCTTATTCCATTGGATAGATTGCAATTATCAAGCTCTCAGAGAAATCGCGGAGTTTCATAATCTATAAAATTATATATTCAACAAAATTTCAATCGTTGCTCTTGATTGTGAGCAGTCCTAATGACCTTCCTGTGGATGCTGTTGCGAAAATTGATGATCTTGAAAATGCACTGCAATGTAATGCCAGTCAAGCTAATGTTATGGAGGTTTAAATGTCCATATGCGACAACAGCCCTTTTTGTCAACGGATGGGCAACTGCGGTTACGAAAACAGAAGACATCAAAGAAAAAGACAGGAGAATTATTCTCCATATTCGAAAAGATTCGGTTGCCTCAGCGACCGATGTCTGTGACTGGGCACTTTAGGGATTGTGGTGCTAAAATGTCCACACCAACCGCAAGAAGAAGGTTTAGTGAGATAGGGTTTACCTTTATAAGACTCAAGAGAGTACCGCGTTTGACTCCTCAAATGAAACAGTGGCATTTTGTGATGAAAGTACTGATGAGAAAGCAGCAAGTGGGTGTCTTCAAGATTAGGGAAGCCTCTCTGTATTATCCCCAATCACTGTTGCAAACATCCAACCAAGTAAGTGGTTTAGAGGATTAGTCATTAATGTCCTAGGAGACTCCACACAGTGGACGGTATGACGAATAGGACTCCGTCTCATGGTTATGCAAACATTTAGATCCCTTAGCTTTGAGATTGGTGTGGAACCATTGATAACTGTGCAGTGTACATGTATGTTTATGTATGACATGCACCTTGTCGCAACGCAAATTTCATCAACAATTGACTGAGCTCTGAAATTTCTGCCTCCTGGCAAGGGAACTCCCCAATTTTTGACATTTGGAGAATATCTGGGGATTAGTTAAGGCAAAATTCAGTAATATTGCTATCTACACAAGACAGGCGCTTATTGCAAAACTTATTCCGTGGTACGAAATTCATAGAAAAATCTGCGCCCGCTACAGGTCGCATAACGTGACGAGTTATGGAAGTGATTCGCGGAAAAGGGGGTTAAACCAAGTAGGCCTATCACATTGTGAGTTTTGGACTATTAAATTTGATGAAATTAGGCCAAGTAAATGTTCTGAAGGATGATAGCTTATCTCATGCGTGACTTTATTTCCTTAGAAAGCTGGCGCAGCATTCAATGATTCCGTTATGTTGTCCCATACGATAAGTTTGTTCTGTATCTGCAATATCATAAATCCTATAGGCACCTTATCTATGTTGGAAGATTAATATCATTTAATTATTTTATAGAAAATTTTCTTCATCATAATAACAATACAGATACCTGTTTTACTAATGACCAAGTTGAAAATTCACATTGCGTAAATTATGAATTTGATTTGAAACACGAAAAGGTAAATACACCGGAAAATCATGACTGAGTGTAATAACCCATACTGCATCTATTCAAAGAATGTTTGACTTGAGAAATAAAGTCAACACATTGGAGGATTGATTGATCTAAAGAATTCGCTACTTTCGTCGACGCACGACCGCTCAACAGTGGCCTTCATGAGTGAAAGACCTCTACTTAACTTGATTTCATTTATACTTACAAGTCTTAAATCTGATTTTTCTTCTGTACATGAACTATGCGTGATATATGTCAGATAGGCTGGACTGTGGACATCCCTTCTAGTTTTCTTTAGGCGATGATCATGTTATCAGCTTAAATGCATTCGAACGCCCTTCATCCATATATGCGATTTTGGAGCAGTGTCATTACTTTACATGCGAAATATATCGATCTTTGCGATTTTCATGATCTTATTTATTTCATTTTTAATTTGAAAAGACAGGAATGATTATTATCTTTCTCAGAAATTGAATGTTTATAGCGCTTTGAGCAGAAGTTGATGTCATTTTCGATAATATTGCGCGGTAAATTAAGACTGCGACTTTTCAATTTTCAGAGGATCATAATCAGCGAGTTTTTACGTTTGCTTGATTTGTATTCTGTCGATATCTTGAGTCTTCAGGAACATGTATATTTTCAAAAACTGTGAACATTTGTGTGATTTGCTTTCCGTTAGGTGTTGCCTTTATGCTTGTGACGTTTGTATGCGCAATACAAATAATCGCAATATAGTATGAAATTCGAACTCAGCTGAGATGTCCTACAAAACGTGATGTCTCTTTTATTTGTCACGTGTACCACGCCCATGTTTATATGCTTTTCAACGACGAGAATGAAGGATAGAAGAAAATGTAGTCACCAATTGAGACAATCCGTATCACAATAAATCTCCCGCGTGTGCAAATTTCTTCACCAAAAACAAATAAGGAAATGTCTTAATACTCTGATTTGACAGAATGCAAACATGCGAATTTTTGACACGCTGTAGACTGCTCAGTTCAACCAAAAATGATAATTATTGGTATTGAGAATTACTGGTCGAATCTATTTGGTGTAACTTACAGTGTGGGCATTTTCTGATTGAATGTGGAAAAGGGAGCAATGGAAGGCGCTACGCGACTTTTTTTATTTCTATGATCTGATCATATCACAGAATATTGATTCCTCTTTATCTCACCCTCAGATTTCCTCTTCACTGCATTTGCATTTTTTGTAATGCAGTTTAATCTTGATGCTGGTGAAACCGAATTGTTGGCCTAATAAAACTAATATAAAATCGCAGCATAGAGCTACTTCAAATTCTCTATTTATGACAGAAAATTACAGAATTATTTATTAGCTTCTATGGTATTAGTGATGTAATTTGAAGTTTTATAATCGAGATTATTCTGCCAAATAGTCCAAGGCTAATTTGAGAGAAAATGCCGTGGCCAATTTTCATGTTTAAAAGATTCGGAAAAGCCAAGTAGAGGTTGTTATCTTTTTTTATTTTATCGATATATTTCGGCTATTGAAGTGCCACAGCCATTTTCAAGAAAACGGTTTTCTTGAAAATAGCTATGGCACTTCAATAGCCGAATTATATCGATAAAATAAATCAAAAAAAGATAGCAACCTCTACTTGGCTTTTCCAAATCTTTTAAACATATCTAAGGCTAATATTTATTCAGTATTTGTTTTTGATGATTGTTTCGCTATCAGTAGATGTCAATTATAAGTCAGCTGTTGATTGTTTTTCTATTAATAAATATCGCATGCTTTAATATGTCTTAAATAAAGGTACACAATACACATGCAAGGATTTCTTATTTCAATATTTTTCTCATGATGCGTCAATAGATGAAATATATTTAGTTGCTATCAGTAGAATGGCGGTATAAATTCCAATAATGATTCAGTAAAGAAATTGTCTTATAATTGAATTGTTGAACGCCTTCTCTTGCCGAAATAGCATCTACCCCATTATATGAGCGAAAAAAGTGTTAGTGAAGTCTGTGAAGGTTTGTGCATTTTGCCTCCTGAAAGCTGTACGAACCCTGTTAATTAAATCCATTGTGTGGGAAATAATTTACCTATGATAGATAAGGAAACATCAGAGATGGATGGAATGAAGATATTATATGGACAAGTTTTAAATTTACATAACATATTAAACAAAAGGCGGAAGTATTCTATGAAAAAATTTTTGATGTTCGTCTGTCTTGTTATTCCTTCTTGTGGGAGGAAAATTACATCAAATGCAAAACACTGTTTTATACATTAGTGATGCCATGACATCACTTTCATACAAATTTCAGGTTTTCTCTTGTCTTCGTCTATATGTCTTGATGAAACCTACTCTACTACACGCGGTCTCCCGGCAGTTGATCTATGGCCTATATGAGGTGATCCACACTCATGCTCCCAACATACATTCATCTGAAGACTGGCAAGTTCTCTTCACGTTATTAGAAGTCTGCGGCGCTGGAAGCTCTCCACCGGCAATTTATCGCGCTCAAATAGCGGCGTCGTTACCTGATGAATTTCTTGCTCAGACAGCAAGTTCTCAAACTGGTGAGTTATAAGTCACTATAATTTTGTCATAGTCTTGTTATTAATATTTTCCTACCTGACTATCTTCAACAAATAATTATTGAATCAATCTATGTCATCTATCTTATTGCAGTCGCTAGTTGTTGATACACTGTCAGTCACAGTTTCTTAGTGAATCTGATGAAATACATTTAGCATGATGTTTGATGTAACATTGCTGGTTGATTACTCAGTTTTAATTTTCAAATTTTATCATGCGAAAGTGAAATTTTGATGGCAATATTAACTGGTCGAATACAATGCATTGTATAATGTTTGACCCAAACAATCGAGATTCTAAAATGTAGGAAACATGCACTAAAACCTCCGATAGAACGCCTCCTTCTGTTTCTATCATTGTAAGCAATTGGATAGCTCACCAAGAAATCAGATTGCTGATTTGATTTCACATCTAATTTGCTCATTTCAATCGATTTTTCGCTGTCTATTTCCACGAATGCCTTCATGATTCATGCATAACGAACAAGTGACTTGATATATCGCAGAGTTTTATGATGTGTCCTCCTTCTTCCCTTTTCTATTGTATATTTTGGCCTGACAGGAATAAATAACACGATTGTATCTTTCCAAACCTACATTGTTCATAATGTAGTACAGATCAAGTTTGTCATCTCGTAAAGTTCGGTGCTTTGAATAATAAGTATGCCGGTTATATCAGTATATCTTAGTTGGTAGCGATTAATCGTAAATCAGCAAATACTGATTGTACAGGCTGAAGTATTTAATTAGCATAATGTTAAGTTCATATCATACCATAATGTATGATCGATAATTTTACGATTTAGCGTACATGTATTTAGTAACTAAAAATTAACCTTAGCGTACTTTGAGGCATAGCCAAGCACATATTTGCTTCCAATTTAAGCTATACATGCAGTGTACACAGTAAAAGAAATGGAAGAATTCTAACTGCTGTTAAAGTCATCTATCTGCTTTATGTGTCGATGAGCATGTGATTTAAGTATTAGTTACATTACCATGAGACTATTGAGCTCTTGAAATATGGATGCCTCATCCATGATTATATTTTTAGCGGTGGAAGAATCACGTTATTGTGGTGCTGGTGTTTTTGCATTTGTGCAATTTGCATGTATTTCGGTCACTCATACTTTAATAGTGGATATAATAAATCACACCTACTTAATAGTGGATATAATAAATCATACCTACTCAATAGTGAATATAATAAATCACACGTACTTAATAGTGGGAATAAATAATTGCTTACAATGTAATGGTGCATCTTCCCATGTGAGGTTAAGTTTGGCCCCTTTATCATCATTAGATCTATGATTGATCAATGTACTAAATATCTTAAATCCTCATTAATTTTCCTATTATCAAGTTGAGTTAAATAAAACAGAAATTACACCGTTGTTTGTTGCCTCAAAATGTGTTACTTGCTTTTACAATTGACTCTACTTATAAAAATGACCGTCAATAAGCAACAAAATTAGATATTATTTAATCAGAGAGGCACGTACTTTTTCTGTATCTAATTATGATGAATTCCCTCAATAAAGTTATTTCTTCTTTGGCTCAAAGTGATTTTGATGAGCGAAGTCTGCTGTACGACTACATCGTCTCGATGAAATAGGCCTCATTAAAAGTAAAATATATGATATCTTATTCCAAAATTCTTATTTTTAGCAATGCTTTTATTACTTTCGATAGCAATAATAATACAATATGATATAAGTATAATAAGGTGAACATGACCTTTTGGCATGAAATTTTAAAAACGCTCCGTGTTCCCTGGAATTCCCAGGAATAGTAAATGAGTATTTCCCGATTCTCGGGAATGTACTGAACCATATTAGGAACGCTACATAATCATTTGATCAACAATATTTCGTTTTGAATTTATAGTGATTCAATTGAAGCAATCATGTTATCAGATTGAACACAGCTCCAATTTCGCTGAAACGGAAGTGCTTAATTGCAAAATGTCACGCTTCCTAGCTCAGCAGATTTCAGATCACCCATTATCTGATTGTAGGCAACAAAGAATTTTCAATGTGCTATTTCAAGTGGCAATTTTCATGAAAACATGCAAATTTTTCATGTTTGTGCGGTATTTTTGACATGGTGATATCGACGATATAACATGTAGGCCATTGCAAATTCATTAAATTAACAAAGTCGAAGAGATCTATGATCATATTATTAAAGTCGAACCGTATTATATGAAACCGATGCGTGCGTGTAAAACAGGCTTTGGTAAGAGCCAAATGACTACATTTCGACGTAAATTTCGATGCTGACAGTGCAATTTGCACTTCCTAAGTACATCCATGAATTGATAACAATAACATGAGGGTCTCTTGTGTTGGCATTAGTCTGATGTTCACTTAATTTGCAATATCAAAGTGCTTATATTGTGCATCTTAATCACCCTGTTGATATGCATTTCTGTCACACCCTGTAGATACGTACATGTATGCATGCTTAAAGTGAAGGTGTTGCTTATATGCAACACTGATTATGCAGAGCTCAAACAGTAAGTGCCTACATAGATGAAGGCGGCATGATTTAGTTGTCTAAATCCATAGTTTCGAGTAGTAGTTCCGAAGTATATTTGGTAACAGAACTGGTGCCTTTCATTGATTTATTTAGATCATCAGGACCTTTTTGGGATTGATTTGCACATTAGAGAAGGAGAGCGTCATGAGTCGACCCTTTGGCCGGCGCTTTTTTCTCCACAATGCGCTGACTCCTGACTAGAAGTCGGCTGTTATTCGAAGAATTACGGTAATAAAGAGTTTTATTACGTAAAGGAAGAATATCTTCGAGTACTCATAGTGACATACATGCGTATGTATGCATGTTTTTTCAAGAAGTTCCATTGAAAAGCCAGAAGGCGAACATTTTGGACACATTCCTTGCATATGTTAGCATGAGTAACCGGAGATCCTCTTTTTTTCATGCGAACGATCTGTGCGGGCACAGTTGTATAAAGATGTACCTTTCATCAAATGTGTTTTTTCTTCGGAAATTTAACACTGTCAATGTTTATGCAACACTTGAAAATCATGACAGTCATACAGATTTCAAGCGTATGAGTATAAAATGTGAACTTACGAGGAGGAGTAGATGCGAATCATGTCGTCAATGCGAAAATTCCTTTCAATCAACCACGTGACTTTCATAAAATAATGACTCCACCCCAATGTCATCGTATACTCCAGTTGACCGATTACCTAATAACCGTGTGGGTGTTTGACTTTTAAAATCATCACTGGATGAACAGGGAATCTGACAATTTGCCTCCTGTTCTGATGGTTTATTGCGTCTAGAGATATCGTTCGTGAGTAGAAGGGATTCCCTTATTTAATTTCTTGGATGAAGTAGATTATGAACCGATGTATTTTCATCAGGTCATGGTTTTTGGATTGGAGATGCACAGAATTTGAAACAGCATTATTCCGTGATAGAAGTTCGTAATGCTTTTTGATGTGTAGTAGAACAGTAATATTACATTTACATGACTCTTCATTAGTTCTTCTTTTGTACCACCGTCCTGGATGTGAGGATAGAACGCTTATTTAGCTTTCCAGCTGAGTTGTATTCGAATTCAGGTCAGAAGAGATGAGGTCAGGAATCGGCGCCCATTTGTACCTAATCCGCATCATATCTATGTTAATCATCACAATGTAAGACTACCGTTAAACGAGAGTAAAAGTAAATCTTTTCCATCAGAAAGAGAAAAACAGACAATATCATGTAATCAATGTGCAAGAATTAAAAATCCATGGAGCAACCTTCAATTCGAAGTGGACGTGGATTGATCACATTGACAATACTATCTGCGTGGCATCTCGTTGTTTGTATGGAATGAGAGTAATGAGACGTTTTTGTCAAGGGAACAGGTGATATGTGCATGTTGTTAGTTAATCAGATCATTTATCGAATATTATGCATCGCTACTTCTTGGCATGTCCGAAGACGACTATACAAATTCAGCGATTCCAAAGTCATGTCCATAGTGATATGTGGTAAGCAATGTAAGGAAGTATGTCTTCCACATCTGAAGCAATGTTATGTTTTGCAACAAAGGTTTGTCATAGCATATTGAATATCTAAAGAGAATGACAGTGATTAAGTCAATAAAAGGCACCAACACCCTTAATTCTCCGACCGCGCTCGACCGAACCAGCAATCTTCACTAGGCCACGTTGACAGTTCATTAACTTAATCGTTGTCATTCTCTTTAGAAATTGAAAGGCTATGTCTGAAGCTCACATTTTGCAGACTTTCACAATCACCATCCCTTTCATCTAGCAGTAGATTTCTTTAACCCTTTCGACAGGAATCCTCTTTTTTTGTGCGAATATGCTTTATATACGTGTATACTGTAATTCCCAGTTTCAACGTTCTGATGCTACAACACATGCCTAATCAATTACCAGATATTATTGTTGTTTGACTCATCAAAATTGTCCTTAGTGTCCACATCATAATATTGTGTGTAACTTCCGATTTTCGTGGTCTCAAATATACGACTACTATTATAATGCGACGGTACGGCAATTGGCCACGCAATGAAAGTCAGGAGACATTCACTAAGCTTAAGAAGTCGGGAAAACGGACATGAGACGTATGAGCATCACAATTATAAAATAGTTATAACAGTTGTGCCTGGAGTTCTATTGTAGAATTTTTTACACATACAAGCACATATCATTATTTTGTACTGTATATGACTTTGTTGGTGTACTCAGGTTATTAGGAATTCTCACACTATTAGAGTGGGAGGTTAAAAGTAAAGTCGCTAAGTGCTTGACGTAGCGATCTTTTGGTCCAGAAGTCGAGCCCCGGAAGTGTATCGGAAGTCGGCATTACAAAACCATTACAACGAACAGAAAGGTGTGACTATTTCAGCTCTGTCCACGCCCCCAGTATGGGGAGTAGTGACGTTGAAGTATCATCATTGTCATATTGTCTCCATTAGGAAGAAAGCTGTGCATATTTCAATTGTCATTTGTTAAGAAGTGGGTAAAGTTGTTGTTTGCGTCTGACTGAGCGGATTCTGGAATTGACTGTTTCCAACAATGCGGTTTTAGCCAGTCAACAATGTGGATGTTATGATCAAGAGTCGATGAGTTTATAAATGAAAGACTTACATCTATGTAAGTGATTTGTCGATACCATGTATCTGCTTCAAATTTATGCTAAATGTGTGCGCCGAGCAACTTGATGAATTTTGAGTGATTTTTTAATACGAATATGCACTGTATTTCTTCTAATGCAACTGGCGAGTTATATTTTGTTTTTGAGTCCCTTTGTCCGGGTTATATTAGAAACCTGGACTGTATTAATCATCAGTAAAATATTTTATCTTACATTTCTGAGTAAATAAATATGATTTAAAGTAAAATGTTTCGCTATCAGATTTGTTTCACAACCGTTCATATTTATCTGAAATATTACAAACGTTCTCTTGTAAAGGAAAATATTTAAGGCGCAAGTATGACATAAGCGTGATTGCTCAGCAGTTAACGCACTGGCTATCTCATGCCAAAGGTCTTAGGTACGATTCTAATACGGTGTAGGAAGATCTAAGACGAAGGGAAGCGGAATGACCACCTACGCAGATGTTATGTCGACTTATATGTTGCACTAGTAGTCATTCAGCCTGTTCCGCAATTCTAGATATCATTCTAGTTAGTTTGTTAGTTCGGGCCATTCCAAACCGTGTGTAGCGTCTACTGCTACCAACAAATTTAGTAACCAAATTGCTCAAAACTCAGAATATCATTCTATCTTGCGAATGTATTTGAAGATCGCTCATAAAAATTGTAAGTGTAAAAGATTTGTGTGCTGTGCAAATGTTGGTAATGGTTTCGGTGATGGTCTCTCTTTATATGCAGGCTGTCCTGACTCAGGCATGGCCTCTTCGACAGACGGTGCTGCGCAATCAGATAGTGAGCTCTCATCTCCTACGAATGCCATGTCCGACTTAGCTCGCGGTTATATCTCGGACTCAGAGCTTTATGAGACTTCTCCGCGTCATCATCGACATCCTGTTCAGAGCTGGGTGCTGATGGACGATCAGACGGCGGCTGCTGCCACAGCGGCCTCGCAATCTGCCACCCAAGGTCTTCTACAAGGCATGGAAAACATTCCACCTGTCAACCCGTACTCCATCGTCCTCCAGGAAGAATTGAGACATCATGATAGCCGATCTTTGTTCAAAGCCAGTGAAACGCTAGCGTTCCTGGTGAGAGACGCCGCACACGTGACTCCGGCTAATTTCGAGGCATGTGTACACACTGTGCGCCTCTTCGTTGAGGCCAGTCTCAATGGCGGAAAGCCACGAAGTACTCGAAGCCGAGGAGGTGAAGGCTCAGGTAGCAAGTCATCTAGAAGAAGCAAGACTGCTGCCGTGGGTAGTGGCGGAATTCGCAGATCGAAATCATCAGGAGCTTATCTTCATCAGTCCGCTCATGGAGGTGACTCCACAGAGGAAGAAGAAAGGAATTCAGATCATTACCACTCAGTTTCCATGCAGGTAAGCCAATCTCAGACTTTCATTTTGCGGAGGAAATATTTGTAGCTCAATAATGAAAAGTAATGGCCAGATATTTCTCTCTGTAGCTATTCTTCTAGAATTCATCAGCAAATGCCAACAAAGTGTCCCCTCAGAACCAGGAGGTCGTAACTGTCATCTACAAACATCTGCAGAGAATCGTATTCTTCTACATATTTTGCACGGAAGTGCCGCAATTAATTTCAAAATAATTGTTTAACCATGGATTTTCATAGCTGTCAACTTTCTATATTTTATTAGAATTGGAGCTTGCTGAGATCATAGATTTCGTTAGATTTGTTATTTTTTGTTCAAATTTGTATCTTCTTCATCTCATTTTTGCTAGTACATATGATGAATCATTGACAACTATAAAGTTGTTAGCAGAGTTAATCCACTTTGCATGTTGATTTCCGAAATGCGTTTGACTCTGCTAATAGAGGCCATCTCAAATATTGTCATCTCTGCAGTCAACGACCAATTTTTAATACAGTGATTCGTACTTGTGACCAATTATCCTACCGCCAAGTTTAGGGCTTCCTTCGGCCTCGCTGTGCTTCAGCGTGACACACTCGTCTTTTCTCTTCATTCTTGTCACAGGTTCTGTTAGGCGTTGTTCTTTCCCTTAAGAAGAAAGTTATGTTTTGGAAGAACGCCGAAGCTCCCTATAAATTTGACCACGCGGACGACATCGCTCCGCTGTGCAAGAATTCAGACTCCTCTCAAAGACATCAAGACTCATTGGGGAAAGCGAAGAAGCTCATGCAATATTTCACCTCTAAGTTAAACAGTAGATAATCCTCGCCAAAAAGGCTTCTGAAGTTGAGTTGATACATTTTCATCAAAATCAATGATTTTTGGCGGTCTGTTATAGGTGCTTGCATGGACAACGTAGCCTTTATTAGTTCACATGCAACTTTTTATACAGCAAGTTAAGAACGAACATTAGCCATTGTTACACTCTCCATAGCATTGAAGTTTTTGGATGAAGTTCAGAAGAAAAAGAGAAGCAAGCTGAGAATCTATTGAAACAGATAGCAGACGAAGTTTGTCCATCATTAGCTACAAAATGTGTGAAAACGATGTTTCGTTGTATTACATTCCGAAACTGAAAATGCAGGATGTTTCAACCAGCAGGATGGTTGAAAACTGAGTGGTATTTTGATCAGACGGCGGGAAATTTTCAATTTTTAAACTCATTTTTACTTGAACATGAACATTGATTTGAATTATCGATATGTACATATTTTTGTAATTTCATTTAAAATACATTTACTTTGTGTATCACTAACAGATCTGTGTCAAATGTTAGAGCGTGCAAAGTGCCCCTTGCTAAGAAATTTTCTGGTATGAATTATGCGGAAAACTTAACTACTTTCGTAAGTTTATGAAAATTAATTTACTCTTCAAATCAGTGAATCTTAAATGATATTGATTAACCTTAAATGTTCTAAACACCAATCAATAGTTTTTTCACTTTTATATCATATTATGCATTATCATTTAAATTATGTAAGCTATATGGACCTATTTATGTATATTCGTGCCATGAATGTAGATGAAATTTGACTTAAAGAATAATATGTTGATAATCAAATGATAGTTGTGACCTTCTGTTTTTGTGTGGGACGAATGACGAATAGTATCTTATTTTGATGCGTACAGCACATTCACGCTCAAGTAGTAAGATTGTCTGATGAACTAGCCTTCTGAGTTCCGGTTGTTTTCGGTCTGTCCGACTTATGATTTGATGTTGCTGCTACCAATCATCTATGATCATTTCAGCGCAAATCAAATAAAATCTTTGAATTTAGTTAGCGGAATCAGATTTTGACTTGTTTCAGAAGATTAGATCATCCCTGTCGAAAAGAACAGAATCAGTTAGCAATAAATAGATTTAGGAAATGAAACCGGAGAAAAGTCTTCTGTGTGCTGCCGTAGACTTTCGTTGAAGTGTCACTTTAGTCAGCCGCGTGATCATGATAAATGCTGTTTGGATATGTACATCAACAATGTAGTTATGGCACAATAGTAGAGTAGTTATAGACGTTTCTGCATTTCTGTTTTACACTTAAGCTGCACAACTAGTAATTTCGTCAAAACTGCTGAACATTTATTGCAGAACAAAACTCAGATGGCATTAGAGGTAATACTTTTATTGGTTTTGGTCTGTGTGTGGTTCAGCCTGGTGTATTGTGACCAATATTTATTTTTGTTCTAGTTCACTATGTGGTGATGGAATAATGCAACTCCATACTTGCCTGTTTATTCAGTCCTTGCTTAGTTTTAGTTACTCCTACGACTTCATGGTCGAAATGTTAAATGTTCCATTCTCAACTTTCAAATGGTTTTTTACTGCTATCCTTAGTTCAATAGAAGGAATTCTTAGTTAAAGCATGTCAATTGGAAATGTTGAATCCTCCCTCAGTTCAATCCACTTGTGTGTTTTAAATACTGTTTCCGGCATGCTCAGGTTTAGTGATTGTCTGTTAATAGTTAAAGCAAAATTGTGTATGATGCATATATGCTGGCATAGGATGAAATTTCCGTCATGCAGTATCTAGGACTTGAAACATAGTCTCATCACTTATAGCTTTCACAATAGAATGACGGATTATGCGATAAATTTGCTCAAGTTTTCGCAAGGTTTAGCTGCTTTTGTGCGATGAGCTCTGCTGTTGATAAAACTTCAATTTTTGGAGCTATTTAGAATTCCAATATTCCAATTTCCTTTCGTTAGCGGATACAAATGATGTTCAATTATAGAACATGGAATATGTACACAAATTTGAAGTGTCATTGTATTTTAAGTGCGACAATTAATGTGCTATGTGCATGTATGAATGCATTTTTCAAACTTGACGCTACCATGCAGTGAAATACGTTAACGGGAAATTTTCTGCATCTCAGTGCTTTTGTTCTGAATATTGTCGGCCACAATCATCCCCTCAATGACTTAACAATAATATTGTAAGTACTGTAGTAATGTAATAATAATATAAATACTGTGTAATGCTGCTAACAGCAAATATACTAAAAAACATTAAAAAAACAACAACAAAGAAGGCTGAATCTGCAGAGTTTATAGGATCTAAATTGTCAACGATGTTGTTAAAATGAACAAGAAACTGTCAATATGAGTAAATGCTATTAAGACGAAATACATTCTGGTAGATAATACAGGACGTAAAAATTTGTAAATAATAGTGGACGAGAAAATGATGGAGCAGTGTGATATTTTCAATACTTTGAAGTGTTGATTAATGAGAGGAGAGATGAGAATGGTGAGATGGATGTGCATCGATTCCGTCACGGACGTCATTCGACGGAGAAGGCGACGTCGGTTGCCAGAAGAGAAGACCAAGATTGGCTACGACGCATCATGAATTTAGGAGTTGATGGCAAACGATCCAAAGGCCGTCCGAAAAAGACCTGGAAGGAGACTGTGGCGGCAGACATCAGAGCTTTGAGTCCACAAAAGGAAGACGTGAAAGATTTGGAAAAGTAAGAGCAACGATCAAAATACTTTCGTCCAACCCAACAGAGATTGGAAGAAAAGGGTGTTAAAGAGAAGAACAAAAGTAAGTGAAGCGTGATTCCAGGAAGTAATCGTGAGAATCAAGCAAAGAGAATACACAAGGAACTCCTAAGGAACAATCGTCACTTACGGATGAAGAAGAAACTTTTGAACAGTCAGGTGGTCAAGCATGGTCTGTGTCCGATATGAATTTAAAGTCTAAACGCTGAATAGCACCTTGAAAGAAAAATTTCTCTGCGTTTAAGTTATAATTTTTGATGCTGCAGTCGACTCATGAAAATAGGTTGGGCATCAATGGTTAACAGCGAAGAAGTGACGCCGAAGATCGGTATTTTAAAACACCCACGATACTGACATCCATCTTGCGAAGAATGGTCAGCTTCCACGGCTATGTTGCACCTGGTTCAATGCATTATGAAGAGCAGCTGGATGAAGAAAGGTAGTGGAGGAAGATACATGCGTCCGAATAACAGGACGGCAGAAAATGGTACAGAGTGGATGAGAATCATTCACCACCCTTATGAGTTTGATTGAACTTCCAACGACCAACATTGGTCATGCTTAAGAAGAAGAAATTCTTTGTTAAAGTTATGTATTACTTAACACCAACACCTAAAAGTGGTTTTGTAATATATTCTTCAGATAAACATGTGCAATACGATCAAAAATCTTTTTTCTTATTTGTAATCCTGCATTCTCGCATGTTTACAATCAGGCAAGGTACTAATCAATGTAGAAATTATTAAATTTATTATGAAACTATTTTGACTGAAACTCTGTAATCGTGCAACCGGGAGTGGCACGATTCGGAAATGTGTGAAAACCGAATCACGCCTACTCCTGCTTCAGAATCTTCTCTGCCCCTAAATTTATAACCTTCAGACGCCTATCTTCACCTCACATCTCCTTGTTACAAACTAATAGAGTCTAACACAGTAGATCACCAAGAAAAAAGCATCCAAAGATCTTGATATTCCTTTTCCTTTAATGCATTCATTATACATGTATATTTACATGAATGGGTATTTCTATTGCTGTCATGATATATTTATTAGTGTTACTCAACTAGTTCAGCTAGAGCTTTACACGAAGGATCCTACCTTTGCTGAACTCGTCCAAAACTTGACACTAACTTGTTGGTCGAATAATGCATCACCAGCTTGACCGATAAGAACACCCATAGAATGTTTGATGCAGCACATCTGTGCACTGCAAAATTATTTGTATTGATTTATATTTGTGTGATTGTTTATTTTAAAGTTCTGATGAATTTATTGCTTTTTGTTATCAATTAGACTTCATATCATGAATTACTGGCTACTTCATAAATGCTTTATCCATGTTATTAATTGATTAAATATCTTATTGATGTATTCAGATGCAAGACTGCTTAAATGTGCAGCAACTGTTGCGACTGAACTAGCAAACAGCAATTTGAACGATGCACTCACATGTCAAATTGCATCTTTATTAGTGTAAAAATGAATACAACAGCACGTCAATCAAAGCATCACCCCAAATTACATTGTTTGATTTGTGAAAGCTCAAAATTATTGAGCATATTTTTATAGTTTCTTTCAAAATAGATATAATATCAAGCTGATGGTGGTTTATCGGATGGGTTTCATCATCTACGATAATCAATCTTGAACATCTCAATGACACCACATTCTGGACATATTCACTTAATTTATTAGAAGACTTCGTCGATGTGAATGCTGATGAGTGTGACCAGTGATAATGTTATATCCACAGAATTAGATTCATCTGTGCGCGCAGATAAACAAAATATTTAATTCTGTGGTTATATCAATATTCTTACTTTAATGCTGAAAAAGAGGAATACTAATTTTAGAACGGAGTGTGCTTAAGTGATGTATCTGCAAATGTCCCTGAAACCGATAGGTTTTAGATTGCCTGGCATCGGTCAATTTACCTTTAATTGACATAATCCATTAAAAGACGAAATTCTAACTTATTTTATGAAATGAGTGCTGAAACTACGCATTTGTTCATTATTTCCTCACAGATTGTTTTTGTTCATCTTTAAATGCTCACAATGAATGGTCTGCATGAACTGCACTGACTAATGTACAATGATTGACCGAATGAATACCGACGAGGAATGATCAGCTGGAATTAACATCGGTCTGTATGTTTAATTCCTTTTTCCTCCTGTAGAATTCTCTTTAGTTACTTTGAGATGGAATTTTCCCAAAACGGTTACTGTCTTAAGTCATACTGCAATTGAAAATTCGCATTGGAGCATAAAATCCTCATTTTCATCGTCCAAGAGTTCTAGAACTCGCTAAAAACGAACTTTATACAAACAAGTGAAGCAGTCAGATAACAAGTATGTTGCCTTGCAATAAATGGGTATTTACTTGTTCAATTGATTATCCCAATAAGGATGTTGTTCCCTTGAAACATTTTAACTGAAGGGCCTTGCGGCCAAGAACTTTCACCTTAGTAAACTCCAGGGCAACATATTTAGTTATATTTTTTGTATTTAGTTCACACTCAAAAGTCTTCTTCAAATTACATTTATGGTTCCCGAAAGCATATTTATATTGAATCATTATTATATGACAACCATTTAAAATTGTGAAAAATGATATCGTGAACTTGAGCAGTTCGTTATCATTTTAGAATGATATTAGATGCTAATGCATTTCATTTAAACTTGCTTTGTGTTGTACTTTATGACATAGTGCTCTTAAAATCTTTTGATTGTTTGACCATTGAAGGTTTAAGAATTTGGATTAGCAAAATCACATATTCGATCGTTTTTTATCTGTTGGACGTTGTCGTTCAAGGCAACTAATTTACATATATGGCAAAGTGACATTGAAAACAACTAATTCTTTGTGCTAGACAAGCAACTTCATCCGAAGTTTTTAACTTTCCTCATAATTCAGTGAAAGTATGTGACAATCATCAGAAATGCCTTATCTGTTTATTATTTCTGCTTTCAGAAATCTCTAGGGAAAGTGAATTTGTATTTTCATCAATGAATGACACTTGTCATCTAACTCTTAATGCATTATATGCGTAAACAAATATTTGTTTTCTCCACAGCCAGGGTTGGCATCCCATGGGCAAAACCCATGGGTGAAATGGGTGGGTAAAATGGGGTTTTCAAATTTTTGCAGAATTGTGAAAATATATGTAAATAGTGTTCATTTCTAGCCATCGTTCATGAAAGGATATATTTTTGTCAAAGTCAGCGTTAAACATAGGACGAGCAACACAAAGAACTTGTGGCTTTCACAGAAAAAATTATTGTTGTTACTCCAGTGTATGCGAATACTTCAGTAATTCGCCTAAGCATGCATGGATAATACTTAATACTGAAGAGATAATAAATATCAAAACGCTCCTCATGAAAAAGTAGATACATGTATCGCAGAACAAATTCAACTGGTGAAATTAAAATGTGAAAAATGTATGTTGCCTTAATATTAGACCAAGCACAAATTTGTGATCTTGGTCATTGCATCATGGTATGGTGCAATTTTTATGGAAATCGTCACACTTCATGGTGAGAAATGACGACTTTGTGTCAAATTTAAGATACTTGTGGAACGTCTATCACAAACGCAATTGAGTAATGGAATCATTAGAAAGTCTCCTCCAAAAGCTTCATATTTGTCAATTGCATCTTGCTTTAGTGCCATATAGTAAGCACGATACAGTACCTTATATTTACATTTCTTCAGACGAGTTTCGGTCCGTTGACCATAAAGGCCTACTTAGTTAACACTTGCTTTAGTAGTAGTAGTAGCAGTAGTCAGCGTTTATTATTCAAATAATGAAAATCACATAAAGTCACACTGTAGAAGACAAAATTACAAATACAAAAATAATTCGACACTTATGCAAAAAACATTTAAGCACAGAACTGGTGCAATGAAATTGTATCGGTTCGCATGAATGAGTCAACAGTGGATCATAGAGTGCATGTATGGGAACGAAGCTTGATATTGTACAGTTGAGAGGACCATGGGAAGAATGAATTTAGCCTCCGCACAGTGGAGACGGACGGAATCCTAAGACATCCTGTGTTAGGCAGCATGTCAGGAACAAAGGATCTTAAGGGATGCAAGGCATGGTCACGAGATTTCACTAACAGATTCAAAGCTGCTCTGTCAAACATGAATGAAAGCGATGGAAACTGTTCACATGCACACATTGAGTTCTGATCACATATAAAGCGATGAGCACGATTTTGAAATCTGTCAAGCTTATTCAAAAGAGTAGCTAGCAAATGTCCATAAACCGGAGAAGCGTACATAAAATAAGATGTGATTAAAGCATGATATGCGCGAATGAGATCGTCAGATTTGACAACGTACTTAAGACATCTAATAACATGAAACCTGCGAGATGCAGTCATCAAGATATTCGTTATCTGTTTGTTCCACTTGAACTTGTCTGTGAAGGTTACACCAAGAATCTTGACTGAATTCACCAATTTGAAGCCGGTGCATGTGCCAGGACAATCACTCCCGCGCTTGCTAATGCGGAGTTGTGCACACTTTGAATTAATGAGCGTCAAACCACTGTCATGAAATGCAGTTGCAAAGCCGGTCAATTGAATGTATGATCTTTCATCTTTCAAAACTGGCTCGACTACTGTGATGTCGTCTGCGTATTTGACGCATTTAATGTCCTTGATGTGCTCGATGTTAAGCACAATAGACCCCATGAATGCAGCAAATAAGAACGGGCCAAAAACTGAGCCTTGGGGAACACCAGATCGAATTTGTAATGCGGGGCCAAAACTGTCCAAAACCTTCACATGCATCCAACGGGAAGACAGGTAGGAATGAATCCATCTCAGAAATCCATGATTTAAACCACAGAAATTCAAATAATTGATAAGCCGATTGAACTGCAACTTGTCAAATGCTCGCGAAAGGTCAATACAGAACAAATTTACACATGCTATGCTTTCTGAGTCCATCAATCTGGTGATGTGCTCACACAATTCCACCAAAGCAGAAGTAGTTGAACCATAAGGACGGTAGGCATGTTGACTTAATCCATAGCATGCAATCAGATGTGATTTGACATTTTCCAAAACAACTTTTTCAAAGACCTTCGAAAATGATGACAAAATGGAAATGGGTCGAAAATCACACAAATCAGGACGAGATGTCTTTGGAATCGGACAGACATGTGCGCACTTGAATGAACTGGGAAACTTAGATGTCAAAAGTGATCTGTTGAAAATGGCAGTCAGTGGCCAATTAAACAGTGGCAGTCATTGGCTTTATTAACCTCAAAACAGTCATCTACCGAGATGTAAATACTGACAGACAATTGGATGAGTATATGTACCGATGCACTCAAACAGACCTATGAGATTGAGATGAGATCCGGAGCCTTAAAAAAAAGGTGGGTTTGCAACCCTGCTTTTGTACCCCATCCTTGAGATTCAGTATAACAACAATATTGTGCAGGCACATTCTAATGATGCTTCCATGTCCCACTTCTGCTTATCTTGCCTTAATACACAGGAAAATTATTTATATATTTTTTGAAAACCCACAAAACCCATCCCATTTTACCCATGGGATGGGTTATTTCTAAGGTGGGTGGGTTTTTGTCAACCCTGTCGCACAGCTGATCATAAGAAGCGGACCACCTAACTTATGTCGAAACTCAATTGATTCTCATACCTTCCGATCGTGTCTCACAAAACATCATTTGAGAACTTGCATTCTCAGGTTTCAGTTGCGCTATAATAGACTTGCATCCATAATTTTGCTTGTTGGACAATAATAATGAAAATCGCTCTATTGATAAAATTCGTTATGTTTCAGCAAGAAAACATAAGAGTACCATAACGAATTTTTATATATTGCACATCGAAGTCGGTGGACAAAGAAAGGTATAGTGATATCGTAAAGTTACCACATAATTATAACTTCAATGGCTGAAAATGTCATTTTGTCACTTTTTCATCAAAAATGTTAGTGCTTGCTATCTTCAGAATCATTGCGATGCAACGAGAAAGAATATGTAAGTTTTATCCGAGGAAGTTCAATAGTTCTTTTCAATATTCTGTGAGCATTTTTCTCATTACCACTAAAGTGCACAATCACCATGCAAGTAACAAATATTCAGAAAATCAAGTTGAGTCGAATCTGCAGCTGCAAGGTGACGCTCAAACACTAAGCGAAGGCACTGCACCATGTTAACTATTCATGTTTGTCCATTCATCGAATAGAATGCGGCGATCATGAGAAAAAAATGCTGAAAGGAGTTTGATAGACAGTAAAACTATTGAACTTCTTTGGATTCAATTTGCACATTCTTTCTCCGTACGTCGCAAGGATTCTTAAGACAGCAAATACTAACACTTTTGATGATAAAGTGAGAAAATGATATCTCAGTCGGAAGAATTCACGATTTTGTGAACTTTACGATATCACTGTTTCTTTCCATGTCCACCGATTTCAATGAGCAATATGTATATATCAAAATAAGGCTGAGAAAATGCTCGTTCAGCTCGTGCATGATTCACTACGATATTCACATGCCTTCTTATTGAAGCATATTGATTTGTAAATTGAACGATTTTTTTATATTTTGAACACTGTTCAGTAAACAAAACAGCGGATGTAAGTTTATCATAGTTCATTGACTATGAACTAGATAGTGGTCTCCGTGGCACAGTGGTTAAGTGCTTGGCCTAGCTATCTTTTGGTCCAGAGGTCGAGCCCCGAAGGTTTCATTGGAAGTCGGCAGGAAGGGCATCCGGACTAAAAGTACTACAACGCTCCATAAGTCTGACTATGTCAGCAACGTCCAAGCCCCAAGTATGGGGAGTAGTGACGTAAAAGCTTCATTGACACCTGAGAATGCAAGTTCTCGAGTGATGTATAGCACGTAGTTATGAAACACGAGTAGAAAGCATATGAATAGATTGAATTTCGCAAATTAGGTTATCCGTTTTCTTTTTATCAACGTATCATGGTTAGGACTATAAATATCGATGCATTGTCTACTTCATTACAAGCTTTGATAACTATTCTGTCTAGCATGCGTTGAGGTCGTATAATATTCGATGACCTAAAATAGCTCATATTGTAGGCTTCACTAAGCCGTTTAACAACTACAAACTGTGTAGAACCATCTCACCGCTTCAAATGTGTGTACTTGATGAATTTCGGCCATGAAGTTGATCACAGTGGATTATATCATCACAGGATTTTTTCAATGATCGTAGACACATCCTTTATCAAATACGAAACACACAATTAGCGCATTAAATGTATTTCTCTGGCTTTTCCAATAATGCCTAGGAACAACACACTACTGACATTCCGTTTAAGTTATAGTACTAGCAATTATTATCGAATACTACTTTATAATGGCATTATTTGTGTATGCATTCAATAGCAAAGTTGCTTAGAATGACGAAGGGTTCCCGAAGTTTTGGAGCATATATGACTGGTCTGACTGGTTTATGGATAAGAGAACCGGCCCTGCTCATTTTATCGGGAATATTCATTCCGGCCCTATGGGTTGGCACTACTCAAAACCCAGTCCATAAACCAGTTTGACCTTTTGCTCTAGATGATATTGGGTATGGATAGATCCTTTGTGAAATTATCATGTAATTTGAATCGCACTAGTTCAAGATTAGTTATTTAGTTAGTAATCTATGCACTCAATAATCGAAGTCTTCGAGTGAAAAGTGAACACAATCTCCATAGCAATAAAGTATATTAAATTTGGGAAAGCGAAGTGTCTTGCTGTAGGTCCGAAATAGCTCCTTTTTTAATGTCACACGATATGTTTCAACCTTATGGCCAAGGTTATCTTCAGGTAACTGGTCATAAGGTTGGAATATATCGTGTGATACTAAAAAGGAAGTTATTTCAGACCTACCAGACACATCACTTTCCCAAAAGTTGTATATTTTATCAAATGTCGAGCCAGGCACATCTTCAAAATCTCCAGTGATTTTTATTTAGCTCCAACACAAAATTTTCTGTGTAAACAAGTATGGATTAACAATTACCTTTTCGCATAGATGAAACGTTAATAAGATTACTACACCTCTGCTGCGAAGAATATTTTTTGCAAACATGCCCTTATCATTCCGTCAGGTTCAGAAACAAACAGAACATTACCTGGAACAAACCTATTTTATACATGACATGTTCCATCAACTCATCTTCGTTATATTTAACCTACTTTTTTAGTATTGTACGTACAGTTTTTTATTGCAACCCAAATTCAACATTTTGATATTATTTTCAGTCAGCTTGGTAGACCCGAATAACTTCCGTATTCTGTTCAGAAAAACAATTATCGTTGTGCTTTGAAGAGTTGAAGAAATAGAAATGAACTCACTCTACATGTCGCATACTCTTCATTTTGTACTTACTAGCATGAATTCATCAATAAATGCTTGATGTCTCTACAGCTTCTGGATTTAATGCATACTTTGCATTCACGAGCTGCTCCGATATACTCTGCATGGGCTGGAACTCCAGGTTCAGAGAAGGAGGGTGGAGAAGGAGTGGAAGCAGGTCCAGCTATTCTCTGGGACAAATGCTGGTGTCCACTTCTTCAAGGCATCGCCCGACTAGGCTGTGATACACGGCGACAAGTCCGTTCTCAAGCCATGACATATCTACATCGTGCGCTGCTTGATCCTCAACTGCAAAAGCAAATGGGCGCACTGGAATGGGAATCTTGCTTTAATAAGGTAAAAACTTTGGTACTTCTATATAGCATAGTAGGACATTGACAGACTAATTTGCCGCTTTTTTCTCCGGCTTGCCGAGTCAGTGGCGAGATAACGTGATCTTGTTGAAATTAAGGTCTGTGGTAATTCCATTTTGCGCGTCACTGCATGTATCTCATTTTTTATTATATTTTTCAATAAATCGCTTCTGACAGTTTTTATTATGCCTCGATAGTGAAGATTTTTTTGATGAAGAAAGGGGGCTTTCATCCGTAAAAAAAACCGTTTAACTAAAGCGATGCCACGTGGTTACATAGTGGCGATAGCAAATCTATGACTTGACTGAGAAAATAGAAGAAATATATGAAAACTGTAAGCACAGTGCAAGAAATACGAAGACAAATTAAGATGGATGGTGAGTATTCAATGAAAAAGAAGATCACTGTAGCTATTCAGCTCAAATCGATCGATTATTTCAGGTTTCAATTTCTTGGTGTCATGTGCTTCACGAAGTCTGAGATTTGTGACGTCTTTGTCAGTTGATATTATTGAAGTCGTTGTTTGCGCTGTAATTATTGCATGATTGCATATGTTTGTAGACAGATGAAGCTGTGTTGGTAGAATGCTCACGAACTATGTAACCCGAAACTACGTGTACCTGCCTCATAGCTCTCTTATCTTCTCTCTCCTGCGTTTCTATATCTATTTCCATCTTCTATTTTATATTTACTATTCAACAGCTTTGCAGATGAATCAGTGTAAATTTCAAATTTTGCTTACTTGTATCGATATTCCTTGCCTGAAGACAGCTGCCGTTGGCAGCTTAAGTATATCGCTACCAATATCAAATAATTTACCATACAAAAATAGGCTCTTTCCAAAATGTTTATATTTAAATGTCTGACTAAAACTTATCCAATCATTTATAGTAGAATTTCCTCCAGTCTGCCGGTTTCAGTTTCTACTGTTTATCATCATTTAAAATGAGATCAGATCGAGTTTGCGTCAAATTTGTTCGAAATTGATTGAAACAGAGTAATAGAAGTCTTCCATATGTTTATCATCACGCCCTATACCTGTTAGCAGCTGGTCACCAAGTAGGTCATGTCGCACAACAATCGCTGAAAATCATGCTCACCAGACACGGTTGAAGTAGCCGCAGCATGGATATCAATCAATGAACATGGTTTTCATTCAATCTGGTGCTTATATTGAGCGAAATAATCTGCCTTACACATATCATTATGCGGAGGAAAAATATTCTTGAACGTTGGAGTCACTAGCGACACCAGGGTAATCTACGTTGCATTTAGTTTGAATGTAATTTTCAGCGACTTTCTGATGTTGCATGTCAGTGGTAATGCCTCGTCATATAGTAAATGTGCCAAGCCTTCTTTATCGAGCACCGTTTTGTTTGAACTGATAGCATATTATAGTCTAGAGGAACAGAAGCTGTGCTTTGGTGTCGCTAGTGACCCCAAGCCAATGGATGGACTTAAAAGACTTTCCGACACAATCACGAAGCAGAACTGAGATGGCAGCGAAGAGTAGATGGGCCTGTCTATGATCGACCTTTCCGCTGAGTCGCGCTATAACGCTGACGGTCACATAAACTTGTTTGACGTCAACAAAATGCTGTGTTGCTCATTTGTAAGATTTTCTTCTGATAATCAGGGAGGTTCAGTTGTAACCGTCAGTCGCAACTCTAAGAAAATGAAGACTCTGTGCTTCAAAGAGATGAAGTTCTTCACCTTTTTGTGGATCCATAATATCCGAAAGTGATCGCTCTCATAAAAAGCGTCAAAAGATATTGATGCAGAATAAGAGCACAGTATGTCGGCTGACCTTGAACAAACATTCTCTTAATATCCGTTAGATTAAGTGAGCAAAGTCTAAAAGTCATTCGAGGCACTTGGCCAATGATGGCCGTTGATATCGATCTAAATACCTCTCAATGAATTTGCGTTTTTGGACTTCCTTCACTTTATCTCAAAGATTTTTTTCAAATGTCTTAATATCCATGTAGAAAAGAGAAAAATCTTTTTGTCACTGTTTCGTGCATTTACTTATTCCAGGTACTTTTCCCGTTGTTATCCTGTCTCCTCGAAAATATCAATCCCGTTGACCCAAGTGGCATGGAAGAAACACGAAGTCGGGCTGTGAATTTATTGAGTCGAGTGTTTCTTCAGCATCTCGGTCCTCTCTTCACACTGCCGACCTTTCTTGCTCTGTGGTTAACAATCCTCGATTTCCTGGACAAATATATGCACAGCGACAAGTGTGATCTCTTGGTAAGTCATTAGATGAAACTATGTAGTTTTCGATAGAAGTGAGGAATTCGAAAAATTATTTAGCGATTGTATTGTCTTAAACATCTACCCTCTTGTCATGCAGCTAATCCAAAACACGAAGTCACAAAATATTAAAACCATCATCAGAAATTTTAGTGGTGCATTTCCGTGTTTGTTTTAGATTATAGATTCAAAATGTACTATTCTTTAATCCTCAGTTGAAAGTGGTCTTTTTTGTAGAATTGAAATTGTACAGCATGCACAGCAGCATGATTTCCGAGCTGCTGTAATACGAAAGTATGCATATGCAGAATATCATTCCAACAATGCCAAAAAAATACATACGTCAAACAAACATACAGAACCATGAGATCCAGAATTTATCAACACTTTACATCACATGACTCAGCTGTGTTCCAACATCAACAGACTCACCCTGGATTGGTAGATTTCAACTGAAAAATATTAAGAATCATTAAATATAATTGCCCACGAGTGGGAGACGTTTCCATTTTCATAAAGAAGGGACCGAATTTAATGAATGGGTGTGTGGGGAGGGGAATCTTATCCTTCTTATCATAGTTGTGTACTCTTCTTTGTCACTGCAAGAAATAATCTTTATTCTCCATGCGATGTGCTGCTTGAAATGCTATCATCAATTACTTTTCCCTTGTACATAGACTTCTGCAGTGTCATACCTTTCTTCATGTGTTTTAGACGCTAGGTTAAATAAGATTTCTTGATTCTTTAACTACTGTATTTCCTCCTTCCTCACAGAAAGATACTGTAATTAGTGATAAATATCTGTATATTTTACATTATTAACATTGGGATTTTGTATATGCTCTTCGATGTTTGTAAAGCATGATTTGGTTCTTACTTTAACGTGACCAAGACTTCCGAACCGTCGTACTGTTAAATATTTCATTCTTATTTTTAAGCGTTTTTCGCAAAAAATAATATATAAAGTAATAGAATAAAAGGCATGTACAAGTATCTAAAACAGATGAAGTGGGTCTAATACTTTTGATTTCATTCCATCATTATTGAAGGATTAAAATTGGAATCATTTGTTAATGTTTTAGTAATTAGTTCAACATCAGTTGTGCGGGTATTCAATAACATAATCCTGCCTATATTAATTCTTCAGATTCATTCATCCGCATGTCGATGAATATTTAGAGTCAAACAGAAGGTTTGATGCCTGTAGATGTATTGAAAATGTAAAAGCGATACCCCTGTAAAATGGGGAAACTCTGTCACCAAGGGGTGACACTGCCACCTTCAACACTATTGATCTATTGTTATTGATTGCTGATCCCTGACTGGTTGCTTTACTCTGAACTTTCACACATGAGTTATTGACGATATTTCCTAATTGTGCACAGTCATTTCATCACTAATGCCGCGCATTACGGTAGAAAAGAGGCTGGTCGGTCTTATATATCAAGGAGCGATGTACAAATAGATGTAGCTATTAAAGAAGTTCAATACTTTATAAAAAGTCAAATAACATGTAGAGCTAGATAATAATGTCCCGAGAAGAACATGGGCCTGCCGGTTGGAACTTATGAAGCAAAATTCGGTCGTCCATCGATGTTAGTGTCAATCAAGGATTTCAATTTTTTCAATAATTTATCGTCAATATTTCTTAGTTAATACTTCTTCCGCGCTTTTTCATATGGTGTGGTCTCAGTCTACAACACGGCACAGGAGAATCTTCGGTCAGTGTTAAGAGCAGCTTGACCTACCCCATTTAATGAGGGTATGGTGCTTCACAGACTTCATGGTCACTCTGAGCCCGGTGAAAGTAGAAGGGCACTCAACTAATTCGTGATTGATCTGCTGTAGCAAAATCGAGGTTGGGGAACGAATGAGAAGTTCAAGATCAAGCTTCTCTTTCTCTGATGTGATACTTACATATTTAGTGGACAATGATTATTCAATGAAATTGGACGACTATTGTCTAATCAAAATGCGATTGTCTAATTAGACAGACACTATTTATAATGAAAGTGAGAGTGCAAGGAATCTCATGGAACTGTTTCTTCCACAATTCACTAACTACAAATTATGCTGATCAACAAGTCGGTAGAGGTACTCATCAAATATTGCATTGTGCTACTTTTTGTATCCATCTCGTTGCTTAGTTTAAGTAACTGAAAAGGAAAAAAACGCTCTAAATATGTAGAATTTCAAAACGCTAAAAATGTGCAAGACGCAGCTTGATAAAGCATATCTTATGGCGAAACACATGAAGACGATCGACAAGGCAAAATTAGAGCTGAGCAAAACTGCTGATGCACTGGCTTATCCCTTTTCAACTTGCTCGCCAAAGGGGACTTGTTGAATTGAGGCAGTGCATTTAAGAAGCGAAATTCATCGCAGAACTAGAATTCATATCTCAAAGTTTTCTTTCCTAGTCGTGAATGACATTTAGAAAGGTGGAAATATTTTAAGAAAAGTCATGTTACATTCCGAAATGTCTAAGTTTGATAAACATAATTGTGAAAGCGGCAACAGTGTCCGCGATGACTTAAAATACTCTAGACAAGACGAAGTGACACAAGGTACAGATAAATGTCAATTTTTGCTCAGAAAGATCGCAAACTTAATCTGTATAATGAACATATCCGCGAAGTTTTCAACAAACATCAGAAGTATTTTCTCATACGATGAAATATCCCATATGCGTTTGTTATTGAGTTTAGTCCTGGAGTCAGTTTGTTATAGTGAGGCCTTAATTGATGTATCAATCACCTAGAGTCCCATACAAGGTAGTGTCGGGCTAGGAACTTCCTAAAATAATTAAAGGCGCTATTTCGTGCATTGACAAGCACTGACCCGTCAGAAGCATGAAAAATTTGATCTGTTACGCTCACGGTAAACTGACGCTTACTCTTCATATACTGCACAGTCTACAAATGGAAAATAAGAAACTTTATTTATAAACCTATACACATTCAGCTGCAACGACTTGAATAATATCAAGGGCAATTCAGGAAAATCAAGGGGAATAGTCAACAGTCTCCCTCGTCTCTACTAGTGTACTTCTTCTCCTTGAATTTCAGACACACACTACAAATGCAGATGCAATAAGATCTCTCAAACACTTGGACGTCCATCGGAACAAGTAATTTAGGTGACACATAACATTCAATATGCAAGATGCGAAACAAATACTATCGCTGTGGATTCTGAATTCACCGGGAACGCGAACGAACATTTTCCTGTTCTCGAGCTTCCCTGCTGTGGAAGTGTGCAGAATTTCAAGACATTATCCAGGTATATGGCTCGCGCAGTGTCAAATACGAAGAAAGGATGGGAGTATTCAAAAAGCATTTCAGAAATATTCAAAAGTTATTTCTATGACAACAATTTGAAGGACAAAGTGTCTTTTTCAAAACTTGATTTACTAAGAAACTACTGGACACAGGATTTGCACGATAAAGTTTCAACAACACCATGCATGGGGCTAAATGAAGTTTATTAGAAGCCACAAAACTTGATATCTTAGTATTGACCCTCTTTGGTTTAGTCAGAATTTGTTAGTTCAATTGTCCACATTGCTGCCTCTATGCTCGAGAGATGAAGCTTTTATATAAAACTTGAATCGTCAGCCATCTGTTGTTATTGTCTTTTCACACGGACAACACATTATGCAATGTGCGTTAATGGCATGAACGACATTCAAATTGCATCTTCAATTTGAATCCTAATAGAGTTGCAAGTGCAAACTAATTGAAGTCTCCTGGATTTGATATCCCGGCATTGTATCTTCAGTTTGAATCTGCGGAAGTCCTAGTTGCAAATGCAAAGTAGATAAATTCTGTTAATTTTTCTGTTTTTTTGATAATTTGTTCTGTCGGGCAAACCAACATCCCCTATATAACCTGTCCTTTTTGCTTGGTCTGAAGAAGTGTTTGTGAAAAGATGAATGGCAAAAATGAAAGTGCTTTTCTCAAACTCATGGAAAGCGCTCCGAGAAACGGTATTTGCAACTTTATGAAATTAATCTAATTTTACATTGATTGATATATGACTATTTATTCTATAATAAGTTGAACATTTACATAGTGCTTGATGCATCAAATATAAATATTACCTCTACATGGATGAACCTGTATACAAAACAAAGGAATCAAAGAGGTGCGTCTCTAGTAGTGGTTCGTATGTTGGGTTAAGTATGCAATATAGTATTTTCATGGAAGGTCTCGTAGTTTTCATTTCAAAACTAAGATAGCGAGAGAGTAGGGAAACTTGTTTTTGTATAGCCTCATACACACACTTATGAGTGCTATAAAGGACCGATGACGATTTAACATAAATGGAATTACAATCGTCATCAATGACGTTTATGGAGATCGTGATAAGCAGTGTTTTATATAATCATTAACAGCTTCATTATCTGTCTGCTGTTACAATCATAATTTCTCATTCTCTGATCATCAGTTATGAAAGTGTGTAACATTTTCTATAAAGATTACGTAAGTGATTGATAGTCCTACCATCACAGTTCAGCTGCACAATTTCCGCTTACTTCACACCTATTAGAGTCTCGTCAATCGATGAAGAAAAGGTTGTCAAAAAGACATTATGAAATATCTCTCATGTTGTAATAAACCATTTTTGTTTCCAGAAAGAAGCAATTCCTGAGTCACTCAAAAATATGCTGCTGGTGATGGACACTGCAAATATTTTGCGCCCACAGTATGGTCCTCATACGCAAATGTGGCAATTGACTTGGCATCGAGTCAGTGCCTTCTTACCCAACTTCAGAGATGAAATTTTCCCTGCTCCTCCTCCTCCGCAAGTTCAACAACCAGAACCTACGCCAGCACCAGCAGCAGCCGAAGAAGGAGACAGCGTTCAGGAAATAACACCGGAATCAGCACCGGTGGGGACTTCATCAGAAGCATCATTGACATTGGATAGGGTTGAAAATAAGGATGCGGAAGAAAGCATAACAGAAGCTGAGGTCACAGGTGATACGGTAGTAATCGACATGGAATCTGCTGAAATCAAAGAAGAACAGACAACCAATGGAAATGAAGGTGAATGCATGTACTTTTAGAGTAGGACTGCAAAAATGCGTCTTTTATTAGTTATATGATTGAGATGTTGTATTTTTGACATATTTTCATAAAATCTAAGCACAGTACATGCATTGCAGACGGTCAGTATACATGAAGATTTGATTACACCACCTCAGCGTACAAGCCTCTAGAAAAAGCCAAATTGTGTGTATTCACATCTACATGTACTCACATCAAGAAAGTTGAAATTATTTGGTTCTTGGCTGTGAGCTTTCATATTCAATCTAGAAACAAGTTCATCTCTGATTCCGCTTCTGACCTTCAAAACATGAATCAATCAATAAAATAGGCGATTATGTTTGAATACGATATTCTGTATTGAAAAGCAGGATAACAGACTTATCGACGCCAAATTTTGATTCACTTTTATATAATTTCATGAGTTTGCAACTTGCTATGAACCGAAGGGAGAAGACCCACTTGCTTACTTGCTCTTACTCGTCTTTTATTGTCGGTTGAGCCCCAGGTTTGAGGGTATGACATTTGGGTCACGTCGATTCTCGTTCGCATGTGTGCGCCTCCTCCACACCGTCCGGTCTTGCGCAAGTCGATGGTTGAGATGTAGGAGCTCAATATCTTTCCTGACATTGTGCATCCACTTCTTTCTTTGACCGCCTTTGATGTTCGGACCCCTTGTCTCAAGACACTCGCAGTTAGACATTCTTTGAAGGTGACCGAACCACCTCAAGCGATTTTGTCGCAACTCGGAATACAAATTGTTAAGGCCAAGCATCCTCCGTAGCTCACAAATCGAGCGTCGCTCATGAAGCTTAACCGCAGTCATCCATCGTATCATGAAGTTCTTGTTCATGGTGAGGCGTGCGAGATCTTCTGCCTTGATGGGCCATGTTTCCGAAGCGTACAACAGTACGTTTCTTATACATGCCTTGTGCACATGATCCCTGCTTCTGAGAGAAATTCCTATGTTCGTCAGGACTGATGAGGCGATAACGGAACAGATTATAGGTAGGGAGGTAGAGATTGCGTAATTATTACTTGGCCCCCTACTGTATCATTTTCAATTCATTTATTTTATGATTACCTCGCTTAATTTGAATTTGAGTAAACGTCTGAACGTAGACGTGGACTATTTCAAAAGATGTTGGCATTCGAATGCAATTGGTGCTATGTCAGGGCAATCATGTCATAATACACGAAATTTTTGCAGATGCTTTCCTTATTGAGAATTCATGTTTGTTCATCCTTCTCCTTTGTAGAAGTGGTGAAACAGCAGCCACATAGCAGTGTGACGGAGGAAACTCCAGTCGATGCAAACTCTACTCAGGTGATGGATGATAGTGCAGAGACTGCTCCGGCGGCCGGAGCCTCACTACTTCTACATACAGCCCTCCCGGAATCGTTGACCAATTCCCCACGACCAGTTCTTACAACCCCTCCTCCCGCGGCACCTCAGAGACCAGGCATTGATGACCTGTAACTCGGGCGACTTCACTCAACGTATCAGTGTACATATACTCTCGCTGTCTCGTGCGTTTACCTTGTCGGTATTAATTACAAGTGTTTGTGATCATCAACATTGTTTTCAAAATGGTGATAAAGGGCAATCAAGGTTTAGTCACAATTCTATTATAGCATTGCTGTTTGATATGATAACTATTCATATTAATTCAAATTTCTGAGATTTACACACCTCTATAAAATTCTAAACATTATCTCATATTGCTTTATTTTTCTTCGTTCGAGCTAGCGAAGATAAGTTAAGTATTAGTATTTAATTCAGGAAAGTGCAGAAGGTTATAACTAATTCTGTCATAATATATTTCAGAATACAGCGTTGATACAGAATCTCATTTGGTGAGATAAGTGACTGAGGTGTTCTAAAGCGTGATATGCAGTGGTCCCAGCAATATTGTACGTAATTTAGCTATGGTAGAAAATGGAAAAAAGGCAAAATGCATCGTAATGATGATATCTGCATCAATGCATGTAAAAGACATTTTTCAAATCTCAATCAGCGTATATCTACATGTATATTCATGGCTTGCTGCCCGCTTTTTTCCTACATTGCTGTCCAGTCTATTATCCATTTATCGTCGCAATTGTACGCCTAATTATCAACCGTCTCAGTGTTCTTGTTTTTTATCACAACATGAAGTTTTGGAAATATTTACTGATTAAAGGTGACTTTTTTTAAAAGTCTGAATTTGCAATAGCCAGAGTTATTTAGGCCATTAATTCTCATACGATGATGAAAGTCATCCCAGCAGCCATTTATAATAGAATATAATGCTTACTAATTTAAATTATTAGTTAAAGTAGTTCTAATGAGGACTGATGGCGTTCTCCAATCCGCAAATGTACAAAGGCAATGCTACTGTAACCATTGGATTACCATAGATTCCAAACACTGCCGTATACACGTTCAAAACAGACGTCTAATATACTGTACCAACTACAGATGCTGATAGTGGAAATAGAATAAGACAATGGTCACCATAAGAAAATTAAAAATGGATATTACAAAACAACAGGAAATCAATGAATAAAAATTGGAAAAGTGGAGGTAAAATATGGAAATACAACGATGCTACTACACCGATTACAAATGAATTATATCTGACACTACACAAAGCGGTAAGTGGAAAGTGGATAATCGAGGTAAACAATAGAACTACAATGACACTCTACTACACCGAAAGCAATGAAACTATACACACTATACCTAAGACTACACATGGAAAATAGGGGAGAGTGGGGCAATAGCGGATATGGGGTAATTGCGGACACCTCGAGTTCTCTATCTTCTATTTAGATTTGGAACCAAACATATGTTTGCCATGTAAGTAGATGAAGTTCAACAATTTCAGTTAATTTTTCTAGGGGATTGGTTCTTTCTATCATATCAAAATTGATCAAAATACCCTTTTGACCCCTACAGAATCGATTTTTCGTGATCACACTCCGATGGATTCACGCCAGAATAACAAATGAATATAGAATCCGACATGTCATTTCAATATCGTCTTATATGCCATTTCTATCAGTGTAGAGTTTTTGATAGCAGCTGCTGTCTATTACTGAGAGAAGATCATTTTGCATTTTGTAACGCTTGCGCGGAATTGCGGACGCAAGTCCGCTATTGCCCCACTTCAACTCAATCTGATCTTTAGATGAAAGTTTACAACGATCCGAGCTTCGTTGTGTGAACAAAAGCATTCCCATGTGTCTGTTTGACTCATCTTGCATACAGACCTAACAAGGACACAATAGAAGAGCTCTCATCTACCAATATTCACTTGCGTTGACTTTATTTGAGTGCATACTGCAGCAAGTGTCTACAGTTCGACGCATCATCGAAGGTGGCTTGATTGTTCGTTCTCACACGATAATCGTGATGGTGAGGAATTATATTAGAACTGGAAAAAGAAAATCATGGTCTTCTCAAGACTTAGAAAGTGCAAGACATTTATTATCCATTGGTGTTTCTATTCGACGTGTTTCTGTTCGTACTGGAATTCCGCGATCAACTCTATATGATTTAAAATCGAACAAGAATAGACATCTACGTCGAGGACAAAACTGTCATGTTGGACGTTACTCTGTATTTTCAGTCACTCAAGAAAAAGAACTATCGAACTATGTATGCTCGTGAAATGTGTGCCCGTTTCTTTGGACTAACTCCTATAGATCTGCGACGCCTGGCCTACGATTTTGCTGAGAAGGCTAATGTTAATCATCCATTCAATAAGAAAACACGATTAGCGGGCAAAGATTGGTTTCAAGGATTCATGAGGCGAAAAACAATGACCTGTCACTACGTTCTCCAGAAGCTACAAGCATGGCTCGTGCAATCGGGTTTAATCGGAAAGCAGTTCAAAGATTCTTCGACAATCTGAAATCGTGTATTGAAGAACATGAAATTCCTTTTCATAGAGTATTTAACGCCGACGAATCAGGCCTTTCCACTGTGCCTGACATTCCTGTGAAAGATAAAGTCATTGCAACGAAAGGACAGAAACAAATCGGTCGAATCACGAGCGCTGAAAGAGGTCAAACTATCACCGTTATGTGTTGCTTTGGACCACATGGACAGTATGTGCCACCCATGTTCATCTATCCTAGAAAGAAAATGGTGATGGCTCTCTTGCATGGCGCTCCTACTGGCTCAATTTGGGTCACCTCAGATTCAGGATGGATAAACGAAGAGCTTTTCGTGAAATGGTTGGAGCATTTCATTGACTGTGTTGGCGCGAGAAGAGATAACAAAGTTCTCCTTATCTTGGACAATCACAAATCTCATACATCTCTCAAGTCATGGGAGATGTGCAATGAAAATGGCGTCGTAATGTTAACGATTCCACCCCATACATCTAACAAACTTCAACCTTTGGATCGTACCTTTTATGAACCAATCAAACAGACTTTTGCCAAAAGTTGCTCAGAATTCATGAAAGCCAACCCTGGTCGTCGAATAACTCAGTATGAGATTGCTTCATTATTCGGATCTGCGTATTCACAAGTCGCGACGGTTCAGAAAGCCGAGAATGGATTCCGCTGCTGCGGAATATGTCCGTTGAATCCAGAGATATTTCAAAACGACGAATTTTGTCCGGCAGACACATTAACACCATCAAACGACAATGAAACCGATGCACTGCTGCAAAATTCAAATGAGGCAGAGGAGCATCAAGCTGACAGACTTTGTGAGGAAGCTAAAAATACGGAGGGTGGTGAAAACGAGGTGAGTGACCTACAAAACAACAAGGAAAGACTACACCGTCTACTTCGAATAATTTGGATGCTTCTATTCAGGACATATTCCCCCTTCCAAAGGCTGCAAGAACTCATACAACCAGAAAACGAAAATGTGGTCAGTCAGAGATTTTGACTTCGCCATCTATTAAGAGCGGATTTCTCAGTGTCAAAACTAAGACCAAAGGCAAAAATGGGTCTACTACGTCAACTAAGAAAACTGAAACCAAGAAAAAGAAGAAAGGGACCGTTACCGGAACGACATCTGACAGAATTTGGTACTGCATATTTTGTCACGATGAATATCATGAACCGCTATCTGAAGACTGGATAAAATGTAGAGGTTGCGACAAATGGGCACACGAAAGTTGCACAGACTATGGTAGTGGTTCATGTGGATCACACGGGGAATACATATGCGACTTTTGTCGTCGAGGATTGTGATCGTGTGTTGCAGGCATATATCAATAATCAATACCAAGCAAATTATTTTGCATTATTAATATCATAATTGCAATCGTAATGTAATTTCAGAGTGATTTACTCGATAGGCTAACTCTAACATCTACGCGAATTTTATTTTCTGATGTAGGCCTTAGCCTATCCCTTCTTTTGTTTTGTAATAGTAATTACAATAATATTCCTTTTTGTACAAGTGCCTTGATTTTTGTTCTTTTGAATACTTTATGGTATGCTAGAATATTCTGACGTAGCGATAAGATGTAATTATATGTTTATGAGTATATTCAATCAAATATTTTTCACTGTCCGCTATTCCCCGCCACCTGTCCGCTATTCCCCACAGTTCGTCGGGGAATTGCGGACAGTGGGGTCATTTTTCAAAGTGCTCCCAATGCTTGAACAATTAAGTTACGTGTCTATAATTGCATCTATATGACAAGCATATTCCTAAGATATCACATCAGAGAGGAAACTTTATTTGGACTGGGATAACTACTTGAAAATATGAGCATTCCCGAAAACGTCCGCTATTACCCCTCGCTCCCCTACTATTTCTTCACTTGAATTTGTTATCGCCAGTTTCTTCATCATTCTACAATACTTCATGTAATTTCACATTTCTTCATTTGAATTACAATACATCGACCACTACTTCAGCCTACCGATTAACGGTTCCACCCGCCTTACTTTTTTACCAGTTAGACCCGCCTTGGGGGTACACCCCAAAAAATAAACCAATCTAATTCGCTTTACTATAAAACACCCATACTAGAGCTTGATAACATAAAACAGATAAAATATAGCAACTACAGTTTAATTGCTACTGAAAAATTGAGCGCTATTCAGTCATGAAGCGTCTTAAAATGTAGAAATCTTGATCACACTGCAAGTAATTGAGAAAACTTTTATCGTTATTTATTCACACGAAGAACACAAAATATTCTGATGGACAGGGCAAATGAACAGTGAGCATTTTTTTGCATCTGGTTTTTGATTTGTGATCTAATTTTCTTGGACAGTAAATGGCAACGTCCAACTCGACAATTTGGTGGCACAGGTCGACATTCTGCTAGAGGGAAACACCAACCATCAGCATCGCTTCTTTTTCAGAGGATCGTAATGGAATAAGACTTAACCGCCTCTGCACAAGATGCATTGCCAGCTCATATGCCAATTCGTTTCGAAAATTATAATGACTTTCATTGACATCATTGCGTTCCGTATGCAACTTATAGCTAACATAAGCTACATATAATTGTGAAAAAATATGACATGGCCAGCGCGATTGTGCTTCCGCTTTGAGTTGTAGCCGCGGATAACTTTTCCCGATTTTGTGGCATTATAAAAAAAGACAATTTCTTGCCTTCCACGTGTGAGATTCCAGTTACTATATTTCTGGCAGGAGGTCTTCCAGATGACTCGTGTAGTGTAGGCCATAACACCATCTCGGGAAGTCAAAGTATGATTACTAGTAAACTACCGATATTATTCAATGTTTCCGAATCACTCCAGCTGTCGTAGTTGTGGTAGACCCAGTCCTGTGTAGCTACGCCAAAAACTTCATCGACTTCAATTTCTCCGTGTAGAAAGTTGTCGTGCAATGATTCTTCGGATAATTGATCAGAAGTAAGTAGGCCTACCTGCGCTACATCATCTAAATATATTTCACTGCTGGGATCACTACCTGTGTCACTTTCACACAGAATCGAGTAATTCACGTAGCTGCTGAATAGCTATTGTCTTCGCCAGACGAGCCATGAGAACTTTCCAGTGAACAGGATTGCAGCTGTAAGCGGTTAGTATAGAGGAGATCGCTTAGGAGATGTTTGAAATGTATACGACCGAAGCAGCCAATTACAATCGAGTATTCGTTTTCCCTTGTGCGACGTGATGCGAGCATAAATTTTAGCATAGAACGTAGAAAGCAAACAGCTTCATACATGTATATACAATATTATAGTTATTCAGCTGTAGATGGAACATTTGGAATTTTGCATGTTAGCACACAGGCCTAGGCTACATACAAAACACATAGGCTATAATGTGTTTGAGGAGTATTAGATAAATTGCTGTGTAACTTAAGATAAGCATATAATATGGCCATACAATTATAGCTGAAGTAATTAATTTCTTTCTGAGCATGTATCCCTTGCATTTATATTGGGGTAATGCGGTACCCCCATTGCGGGTCTAACTAGTATCAACTATAATATCTCCTAAAGTATGCGCTTTAAAATCGGGCGAATAGCAAATCGAAGAGCTGAAAATGTTAGTAAAAGTCACGAGAGGGAAAGTAAAAGTATTTAGTTTATGTAACATTGCCACATGGTCAAACATGCCTGGGGTACTCAGGTACCCTGTAGGCGCGTCTAACCGTCAAGGGATATAAAACATAATACTGCAGTCAGTCAGTCATCAGCAGGTACCTACTCGTCTAGTTGTGTTTCGACCTGAACACTCAAACCCAGACGAGCGGGGTCCCACACATAGTGGCTGACAAAATACTGAATAGGTAATGATATGTCTTGAAAGATATGTCACAAAGATAAATCAGACATCATTCAATTGTTGCGTTTCCCACATGTAAACTGATCCTGTCATAAAATTCATCCCATCAATAAATACAGTATGCTTTTTGCGATCCGCACATGTAAACAAATCCTGTACATCAATCTTTGCCTTTTCGATTCCCACAAGTAAACAGATCCTGTTCATCCTCGAATCCCATAAGCATGTAATCGCTGTGTGATAAATATGTAATCCGCCTTAATACAAACTTCGTCTCATACATCAAGACTTAACAATGGGAGCTCTCTCATCTCCCGTAAGCCACGCTAAGCGCTCTGTATTCACTCTTCAACGCCTCCCATTTGATGGCTACAAGTCATTGTTATCGTTTATTCACCTATGCAGCAAGGCATTAAGGAAAATGTGAAAGTCGTTTGTTGGTCGCGTGCCTCATTGAAATTCACAGAGAAGTGAATTGTCGAGTCGAGAAAAGACCATATTTGTAAAGCGATTCATTATGCCTTGTGAGAGCTTTTTCTGTGTAACTCACCAAGTCATGCTGAGAACAACCTCTAGATTTCATGATATTTAGTGTCTTGTTAGTTTTGTGTACAGCGTCTTGTAACTTCGAGCATATTCTACAATATCTGACTACTTGCGACGCGAAAACATGAAGTTGACTGACCCATCGTCCCTTACATTTGTCTGTGTAATTCAGAAGGGGAATCGTTAATTTAACTCCGCATGCAGTCAGTCAATGAAGTCTAAATTTTACTTTTTAAGTTTACTAGATTTCCTTGAGCCAGTTCACCAAGAGTTTGCTTTTTGTAAGAAAATAGCCGACGCTGATCAAAAACAGCTTCATAAGCAAATGATATAAATTCAGCAAGTAGGCCTACACAATACCCCACATCATTGATCCTCTTCATAAACTTGCTATGTCAATAGAATAATTAACTATATTGGGAAAATAGGGAGCAGAACATAAATAGCTGATATTGCTATTTGTGATTATTTGGATAGGAAATGTTTATTTAGCAGTTTTGTCATTCGTGATAGGAATTATTTGAGGTAATTGCTGTGATACATATGCAGAGATTACCCGCAGCTCAAAGATCATAGTAGCCTACGCGATCGATTGATCTTCATAATGAGCAGCAACAACTGACGAAGTGCTTTCTTGGAATTTGTGATGAGATCCTAGATCAATTGGAGAGCCGCTGGTATCAGGAACCAATCTTAGTTGAGAGAAGTGCAAGCAGGTCGTACACGACGTACATTATCAATGTACAGTACGTAAACACCAAGTCTGCCATCGAATGCAGAGACAAGCTTGCAAGCAGCATGCGCTTGAAGTTGTCACCGATGCCATGAAAAATGTCTAGAACGTATAATTGTGCAATGAAGGCCTAAATTAAGAGGCGGTTACAATCGTTCAGAAAAGTTCACTAGGTAGGGGAGGGGCACATTGAACCATCAGGCTTCTCTCTGAAACTATAAATAGTGGAAACTTAATGATTTAACGGTTAAACACCGTTGCGAGGTGCTCGGCACCCCAAGCATGTTTGAAGTAAAAATAGGCCTATATTCGTTTACGATGAACTCTCAAAATTGTGTTTTTTTCATCAATTTTTGCCTTCTTTCAATGCAAGAAACCCAATTACACTATTTAAACTATTTAATCATACAGGAATCAGAAACACGTAGTTAAACTCCGCTCTGGGGTGCTCAGGCACCCCTAATTCAATCAAGTATTATTAGATTACATATTTATCTCTGGTTAGCCTATGTGTATATTATTTCCCTTATCAGAAACATAGACAAATTCACTCAAAATTTAATAGCAGTAATGCTGATTTGTATTATACATGTACATGCATTACATGGTGAGCCTATCTGAGTCCAGATATTTGATTTGATCTTGTGTATCAGTCAACAATCACAAGTGTCTGACCAAAGATTATCAATTATTCAAATACTGCAAATTTCCCTACTCCTGCATGTTTCAACTGAAATTCTATCCTTGTAACGACCACAATTGTTATTGTCCATGTTTACGAAGCATCCACTGCTGCCTAAATAGACGAGATCAAAGACTTTTGGGCGTAATTGCTGTCTCGATCTGTTTTCATTGTTTAGTCGACCAGGTATCGCAGGGTATTATTGAACTGTAAAATGCACACTTATAAAGTCAGAGTGCAAATGAGCAAGGATCGAATCAGTCTTATGATCAACTGTGTAAGCAAAGTAGATTTCGTAACATAGACAATTCACCTCTCCTGTTTTTGACAGTTTGCATTCTTATTTTTCCACTTTCTGTGGTCATGGCGATGAGTCATACGGACAGTACATGATCGCACGTTTACTTAGAATTCGTCAATATATGCCAACCGGCAACCGGCTTTGTACACCGACCGTAAACTGCATTAGCCAACTGCTGTGAACAAAGAAAATGATTATAGTTGCATGTACGTGTATGCAAGGCTCACGTGATTATTGTGATGACTTGCATTGTGAAAAGGAAAGATCGTAAGTGTTCATTTCAAGTATTTTATACTTAAGTTGACAGTACATGGCATGTCAAATGCAAAAACACTCTCGACTCCACTTCAGCTCCAGCCAGACTGTGAGCCACTGCAATTTCAAGAAAGGGCCAGTATACGGCCTTTGCTGCCTTTTCGTAGAGAGAAGAGCAAATTTGTCTAAGATAAAACAATCGGTGGGCGATGCCGTGATTCGTCTTGGAGTTGACGCAGAAATCAAACCTGGTCGTTCCTGCATCCCCTCATCAACCCGTAGAAGGGCGCTGGAAATTTTGTCCTACAGGCAGAAATAGAAAGTCGCATTAGGTGACATGCCACGCGTAATTCACGCGTAATTACGGAACACCCCAAACATCCGTGGTTAAGGACATTCTATTCTTCTACCCGCGTACATACGCGCTGCACTAAGAGTCAGAAATCACTTGATCTGATACTGTTAAAACATGGGGAATGTTTATGAATACGCGCGGCAAGCGTTTATAGTTTGCGCGTCGTCTACGGTTGTCTGCACTGCCGCTTGAACCACAGACGAACCGCTGAGGATGTTCTGTTTTCCCTGAGCATGAAATTGAGGTCCTATCACATTGTTTTTTATCCTCTGATACATGCAGACACATGAGACGCAAAGTCTATATAACAGGACTGCCAACTATACTAACGGATATAACAGACGTTGCAGCAATGTCCCGCATAGCCACGGATGTTTGGGGCCATGCGTAATTACGCGTGTTTCACGCGTGAATTACGCGTGATTGAGCATGGCATGTCACCTAGTGCGAAAATATTTGTGGTAAATGCAGATGTTTTACTTGTGCACAGCATCAAACATGTGCAAAAATTGTAGTCACACTTCAGTTCCACTTTTGAATAAATGAATTCTTCATTGGAAAGATACCGCTTCTGAAGTGTCTGTCTTGAAATCAACATTGTATGCATAAATTGAATGATTATACTGAATGAATTAAATCAATTTAAAAATCGATTAAATCGAAATTAAATCAAATTTTCATAAATGGAAAAAATTGAATAAATTAAATATTGATAAATAATGGAAAAGTACTTCGTCTAAATAAAATAAATGTTCAATAATAGCTATTCATAAAGGAGCTCAACATGTAGATAAGATTAATCAATGCCTTCGTCAAGTCGAATGTATTGGTCCAAGCTACTTCATTTGCGAAACCTTGCAATATTGATGTTATGAACAAACGCAAACCCGATTTTGGATTCGGAGCAACAGAGTCGTGTCGTTTGTACCAACCGGCTAAGGATAAAAATTCTATGGCGACTGAAAAAGTTTCTTCATAGCTTACTTACGATCTGTTGCAAAAATTTATAGTCAGCATTCGCTGCTGTTGTGATGCTAGCTGCATCTCGCCAAATCCTTTGAAATTCAAGCCGGATTTATGCTGCAAACGTTTGATTTATTTTTTTCAAGAATTGGTGAGATTGAAGCGCATTTCAGCTTAATCAGGTGATAGAGCTAGAGCTCAGTTCGTCCAGCTCCAAAAAATGACACTGTTTTCAGAAACAATTAAAAGGTTTTATTTCGCTTGAACGTCTTTTTCGCTTCGATCATCGCAGATAATGCTGACTTCAAAGATACTTTTGATGTTCAAAAAATTCTTATTCCCAGTCATGGAACTGCTCAAGTTGAGAGCGGGTTTTCACTCAATGAGAATTGCCAACGAGAAAATCTCAAAGAGGAAACTTTGATTTCCTTACGGCTAATTGTTGATCGCATACACTCATATAAGATGATATTGAGCATCCCCATTACGAAGCAGATGCTGGAGTAGGCAAGTTCTGCTGGGCTTGGCTATCGGGTAGCGTAAGAGAAACGAAAAAATGAGGATGAGATAAATAAACAGAAGAACGAAATGAAAAGAAGAGCGAAGGGTGAATTCGAGGAACTGGAAGCTAAACGTGTTGCACTCCCCATGTACAGTAGATGGAGGCAGAAGACGTTGCTGATGGAACAGATGAAGGACCTTTGAAAGACCATTGATAAAGAACATTAATCACTTTCATGCCACAACAACATGAAAATCGTTGCCAAACATCGTAAATTGGCAAGATCGATTAGTGCTCGTATTGAAGTCAAGTCATGTACTATGAATTGTTGTTTGCTCCGTTTTGCGCTTTTTGATATCGCTTTCATAATGTCATCTAAACACATATCAGAATTTCTAATAAACTCTCATATTCAATATCAAATTTCTAACAAGCAGTATCATGAAATCAATTTATCATGTCTCATATTGTTCATTTGTTTTCATTGTTTGTTTTTATGAGATGCGTAAGATTGATTGGATTTCTGATTAATTTGACAGTGATTTACTTGCATTTTGAGAGGTTTCAGTAATATTATTATTGCAACATTTCGCTACAGTTTGTTGTTTTTACTGCTGTTCTTTTAAAAAGAAGTTATTACTACCTCAGTGATGATTTTGCATTACATAAGAAAAGGAGTATTGAAGTGAATGAATTCCTCCATGCAACTGATCTTTTGGAAGGATAGATGGAAGAAATATGACTTCATTCATAGATTCTTTTGGTATTTCTCATGCCTGATTGAAGTAAATTTATGTTTAAATAGAGAAGTTCATCAAGTCAACCGGGAAAATGCGGGAAATTTGTCCCGGAAAAACCGGGAATTGACACTGAGATTGGCGCGGTTGCCCTGTATGCTGCAAATTGGTCTACAGCGCTATCAAATTAACTGCTTAGAAATGCTTAAGCAGATATGGCATTACATGTAGTTTTTGTGTGCTGTAATTCTTTTTGAGAACAATTAAACTCCAGGTCAGCATGCCGAAGATCTGGCATTGAAAAAAATGATAAATTGATGTAAATCAGTGATCTCAATCAAAATGATATGCCTTCGATGAATACTTCCTTGCTGGTCAGAAAATTGAATTGTTAATGCTTCCTGTTTTGGTGTTTATACTGGTTTCAAAGCTTTTTTTCAGGCCTAGTATCTTGCATGTCTAAATGTAATGCGCAATGCCTACAGATATGCTTTAATTGATGATCACAATAATGCAATATTGTGCATCACATTCAGCATTAATGTTCTTACTAATGGCTCTTGCATCATGAATAATGCTAACCTGAGAACTCTGATAGTCTATGAATATTTTTCTTTCAGAATATATTAGCATGGATTTTTCATATAAAGCATCATTTTTGCCAATAAAAATCTCAAGCAATATATTTTGCTGTTTGATTTTGATAATTCATGAACTGAGAGCTTTATATCTGATACATAAAGTCTAATAAAGCTGAATATGAGACTACCTAATAAATACAGGTGGTTCAATGTGCCCCACATATGAGGTACACTGAACCACTTTGGTAAAAAAAAAAAATTCAAACTGTGAGGAGATCAAATGTCACAGAAAAGCCCAACAACTCAGAGATAATTTAACATGCCCTCAAGTTTTCATCCGAATTTGATTTTGGTTCATTTGATTTAGTGTATAATTATATATTCAAGCTATCGAGAAAAGTTCAAAAACATGTTCAATGTGCCCTACCCTCCACCACTTACTATGCAATTTATTCCACGCTATCTATGTTTCACACATCCAAACAGATGTTTAGTCGCTGACACATTTAATAGATTGTTCAGTAGAAGAAAGCGATACCTACCGGTAGATGCTAGAATACAGAATATCTAAAATAATGATTTTTTGTTTATAAGCATTTGGCTAATTCCAACCCTTCGCAATGCACATTTTATATTGCCGACTTGCAAAAACGCTGATGGGTAAACCTTTAATTAATTAAGATGCGACAGTGCTTGAGTAGCGTCGTTTCAGACAATTTGAGGCTGCGGTTGACTAGCCGGATGCTAAGTAGCTGTCGAAAGGTCCAGGGATGATCTCTATTTGTGAATCTCTTTGCTGACAACAATTTTATTTGACCACATTCAGTTTCAATTTACAAATCCGCCTCAAACATGATGCCTTTTTGTTGACGTATAAAAGTAGAACTCATGTAGGTGATTTCGAGTATGATCGGACAAGCAAACATCGTTAGTCTAGCGGCATAGAAGTTCATTAAATAAGCATGAAAAATCCGAAATGTGAAACTTTTTACCGACGATTCATTCAATAGCTATCTTATATCCAGGAAACTATCGCATTTGCATAGAGCGTTACTGAGTGATTATCATCAGTATGTCATCTGATATTCCACTGTAAATAAGTCTTAATGTAACCACAAAATATTATAAAAACGCCTTCGCTATGAAATGCTGCGGCAGCTTTGATGTTTATTTCACATACAAACTTTTGAAATACAAATGTATATTCTCTTTCATAAATGTTTTTAAATAAAGTAAGAGACTCCCAACAACTTTTGATTGATCAGTTGAAAAACACCTCGATTTTTCGAACCGCTTGAGAATGGCCTAAGCCAACGTCGTAGACCGAAAGATGTCGCTCAAAAAAAGACGAATGGTGTTTTTCAGTTGATCAATCAAAAGTTGTAGGTAGTCTTGTAGGGATTTCGAGCTTGGCTGCGCTGAGCAAGGGAACATCCTTTGTGCTGTTAGATCTGCTACAGCTGCTTGAGGACCTCACCAGTGACTCTCAATTGTTTCTTTACATTTTAATCTAATCACTAGCTCACATGTCAAACGGCTGAGACAAGCACCTGCCCATGTCTGCGTAATACAAAAGTAAAAAGTGCAGTTTTTATATTGTAAACTTTATTTTACACTGGCACAATTTATTAACACCACATAAATGCGACATTGGCTACAAAGAGCTGGAGAAATTGAAAAACATTTGGAAAGTTTACGAACGCACCAAAGGATGCCAATAGCAAAGGTTCTTGCGCTCACTGATTTTCATATCATGCCAATGTTCAGATCCTTGTCCGGGGCAAGTTGAACCTATAAATACACTTCCAAGCACCACACTGTGACGAAATAGTGAGCTGGAATTGATAACACTGATTTCCAATTTAGCTGCAGGCAGATCAGATGGAGAGATATTGTGGAAAACGACTGCTTCGTTCCATTCTGGATTTCTTGTTCCTTTCTTTGTTGAAGTGTGTTTCCGTTTAATGACGTGGTCATCGATTGAGAGAGCAACTTTGCAGTGTGAATCTGTTGAAAAAGAGGAGTAGAAATTGAGTTTCGATGTAATAATGTATGATGGAAGCATGTCTGCATTTGTGCTTTTAACTCAGAATTGAGTCTAGCAACTATAACGGAATATTTTGCAATTGCATGAAATGGATTTTCACATTATTTTTCTACCAACCACGCAAATCGAAAGGATCAATATGAAATTTCGATGACACTCTTTAGACAAAGTAATAATTTTTCAAATTTGACATTTTGTAAATTCTTGAGAACGGTGGATTTCGCTTCTCTCTGGAACAAACGAGATCCGTCAATTTCGCTCACGATTTTACAAAATTAAAACAACCGCTAGAAAATTAAGTGTGTCAATAACAATTAAAGATCGTAGCTATATATCACTCATTGTCATTGCCCACTGAAATAGTAATTCGCGAGAAGACGAAAGTATGTCAGAGCATTAACATGCTGAAATGAAGCACGAAAAACATATTTTCCTTCTTTCTCACTTGGTATGGAAATAGTTTTCTTTCCTCATTCAAATAGAATATAGGGACATGTTTATATCTAAACCGAATATTCCATGTTGATACAGGAAATCCTCAATCAACAAAAACTTTGCCAGCTCAACATTACAAACAGAATTGGATGTAGAGATTGAGAATTGACAGAGCAGCTGACAGTCGTCAAAATTCTTTCTGCTTATTTTCAACTGGTTCATTGATGTTCACGAAGTGGATGTAAAGTCAGGATTTCATGGCATGTTTCACATGCTTCACAACATACTTCTTCCTCAAAGTAGACATAGTTGGACTTTGTTGAAGCATTGTGTCCATTCCCCTTCCTGATCACTTCCATGGACACGTTCAGGGTTCGACCACACAACACAATTTGACGACCACGTGCAATTGCATGTAACGGGGACTTTCTGTAGCCACTTTCAATAAATTCAGTGCTTTCTAAAACTGATTGGTAACAGCTACTGAGCCTTTTAAAAGTACTGATATCATACATTGTCCCACCTATATTCTTCGTCACTCGCCCAGACGAAATGCATGCCGCAATACTTTGACAGTCTTAAGACAACAACAACAATCAAGCATGCGAAAAGCCCAGGATAAAAGAACAATCAGTCACCCATCACTATGTGCATTCTGCCTTAAATCTACCTTCATTTCTTTGATACCGCTGGTTTGACCTACTAAAGAATGTGCTAACTTATCTTCACCGCGAATTTCGGTGCGATTCCCTTTTCAGATGAGTACGGTCATAGAATATCTAGACTTGTGGAGGTAATACATTTATATATCTATACACTGCCCTAAAGCTTTATTGTCAGCCGATGCTTTCATGGAGCCGCTAATATCTTGATTCAAATGGGCTGCTATAAAGTACATCTGAAAACTGCGTCATTTGCATGGTACGCAAACGCTAAACACTAACGTCTTATATACATGTATGCTTGATTTCGGTGTATTTTCTATCAACGGGCTTTGTAATGCTCATTAAAGTATTTATAGCAAGGGTAACACGGATAAGAGATAAAATGTTTGAGAGACTAGAAATGCAGAGAAAAAATCTCAGTATAAATTTATTATATAATTATAATATATTATATATTATAATATAATATATATATTATAATTATATCCTATTTAATAAATAAACCTGGTTTATCTAGGAGGCACATTAGACGTGCGTCTTTCTTCCACATGGCCGAGTAGATATTTATCCCGCTTTCATTCTTTTGTGATGAGTGTTTAGCAAAAATGCAGAGTGCATCTCCTTTGAACGTCGACGTTTGGGTCCAGGTATTCCGTGTTCAGTGCGGACACTCTACCACAAGGACACAGCGCCTGCCAATTAAACCATGCATTGCATTATTTGCACATGCATGATATTCAAATTGCTGGTTCAATTAGCTGCACATTCTGTTGCGTTCATAAAGATGCTAGATCCATCTTGTGAGCATTCTACTTGAATGCAAGTGACAGTCTTCTTATCGACTGATGTATACAGTAATGAGTCATGTGAAAACAATTTCATATATATTCTACTCGCGCGTATAAAACGAAGACATATTTAGGGTTGATGGTAATAATAAGTTGTGCGTGCTTAATACGCTTAATATAGCGGTCAGTCGTTTCTATTCTTCTGAATACCCTGCACTTCAAACTGGCTTTTCACATTCTGTTTTTTATTTGAATAATGTTTCTCCTACTCAGATAATGTTTCTCCTGCGACATGCTGCGTCTGTGTTTCATGAAATGATACTGAGCCGAAATTTAACCCACACATAGCAGTCACATCAGAGCAGAACGAACTTAGACAGGTATTTGAAAATGAAAGCAGCACAGTGAAGTCGGCTTTCTTTTTGATCTGATATCATTGAAACGAGTGCTCCATCCGTCTAAGAAGAGTAAACATCGCAACAGTGGAAATCCCAAAATTATGTGAAATTTTCCATTAATTTCATTCAATCATATCGAGTGATTTTATCGCTCTCATATTTGTTATAATGTGCCTTATGAAGTTGCATTAACGATAGTTATTTTGTTCTAAATAGTTTTTTTGAATTCGACTGAAGGCGTCCTGACATGCGTTGGTCGCAAAGCATTCCTGTTGTCTGGTACCACTTCAACCATGCTACGTTCATCCTAGCTTTAATCTGGAACTGCTCCATGTAGCCTACTCTGCTTTCCTCATGTTAGGTCTGAGACCGACACTGGCCAGGTGGTCTTTCTATGAGCTGATATTTAACGTCGTGAAAACTGACATACCGCATCAACTCTTTCAGGAGACTCACCTGGAATTTGTAAGGTTGTATCAGGATCGCACCTGCCAAGATTTCTAGACTTCATGATTCCAACAGTCAGGCGTCTCGCCGATGACAGGTAATTAAGAGATACGAGAAGTTCACCAGCATCAACGATTGTCTGAAAGAAATTTTGAATTTCATAAAAATTGAAATATTTCATTTGATCTTAGAAAATCTTACCTCCGTCTTTGGTTTGACAACGTCGGCCCACACTTCCATATCTGCGGTGACATCGACTAATGACAAAGCAAGCTCCACTTCACCGAGTAATTTTGTCTCCTCTGATCGCACCCTATGATATATTTGCAACTGTAAATGATATTCAGAAAGTCGCTCGTGGGCAAGAGGGAATTTGAATTCTTCTCTAAAGGCAGGGCTATTTGAGTTCCAAACTGTTGAAGTCTGACGTTTCCTTTCATCAACGGAAGGGGAGAGAGAGAGACGAATGAAAGAGCTGACTGGATTAGCACCTGACAATACTAGCTCTCGTGCTGCAAAAGAAGAACAAAAAAGAATTAGCTGTGTACAAGATATGTTACTTAAGTCAACATGTATTAGTTTAGGCAAATTCTACACTGAATGTCATTATTTATAAATTTCTGAACTTACAAAAACATGTTTCAAAGTCGTGTTTTAGAACACGCCATGTTTTCTGAACCTAAGTGAAAACTCCCAGAAAAATGTTGTAAAATAATTATATAATAAATTAATAGTAAAAAAATAAAATAATATTATAATTATATATATATATATATATATATAATTGTAAAAAACTAAATGTATCTGCCGGGAGAGAGATTCATCGAAAGAAAACACGGACAGGATGCCTTCACTAATAATAAACAGTTTGATGGGTTCATCTCTTCTAAAAATAGATTTCCCACGCTGTTCATGAACAGCATTTGACTGGTGTACTTCTGTAACCGCGAAGAGCCTGATGTAGATTTCTATTCAAACACTCTCAAACTGATTTCATTAATAGATTGTTTGATTGACGATAAGTAAATTTGAGACTAAAACAATTAGGAATGAGTTTCTATACTCGCATTGAGTGATAACTGAGTAGCTATGAGTTGCGGAGAACATGGATGACTTGGAAAATTACAATCTGAGTAGATTCGGGAGAGCATTTCCATAAACAGTACACTGCAAAGTGTCATGAACTACCACGTCACAACCTATTAGCAGTTAAGGAACTGGCAGAAATGTTATGTCATCTCAATTCAGCGACAATTATAAATTTTTGACAATTTTTGCTTTATTAGGCATTTCAAACACGAGTCTGAGAAGGCAGCAATTAGCTTATTGTCCTGTCATGCCATCTTCGTTAAAGAAGCATGACTGAGAAGTGAGAAGCCATGAGAGACGCCACCTAATTGCGTGTCAAAAGGTAAGATAGAAGTACAGTGTGAAATCAAGGAAGTGAAATGGAAAATTTGGTTTCTCATATGTGGAAACGTGAATAACAAGTCAGTCATGAATGATATGGCATTAAGATAATTCCAAATTTTTCGGGTAGAAGGGACGTGCAGTTAACTAAATGCATTTTAGAACAAATAACCGGTCGCAGAACAAATGACTTCGTGTTTTCATGCTCTGCATAGTACAATGACATTGTGAAATGTGCAGAACGTATGTCTTCGTCAGAGCACTTTTTCTGCAACTTAAACTCTTGCAATTCCCATATGGGGTTTGTTTGAAACATATCTCTACTTATTTACTTGCAACATGGGGCGGATGAAGACTTATATATCAGCAAATATGTAGACAGAGATATATGTATCTCCGAGTAGAAAAGACTAAATCAGAAAAGTAAAATCATCATGAGAGTTAAAAATAATATCGTGTTTCTATTCAAAGTAAATGATCTCGTTTTGAGCATCAAGTAAATCTCGTTTGAATGTTCATGCCACGGAGGCTAGGAATCTGACCGTTTGATCTTATGAGGATAACCCTTCAGGAAAATCTGAACATGTCAGCGTCATCCAAGTAAGCAGTGAGAGAGCTGTGGTTCTAGAGCATTTATCAGTCTTACAAGAAATTATGTCGTGAAATATGCTTGAATTTCTTTTGCATTACGCATGAAGTTGGTGTAAGCATTTGTTGCTAAATACGAGTATTTTAAATGTGTTGGATTGACTCGAAAAACAAGAATTAAAGATAAATAATTCTTACCTTCTTCTACGCGCACTAAAAGATCCGATGTCTTGAAATTGTATGATACACGGAAGCAAAGTTTTCCACATCGCTGAGCGGCACTGATACAGCTATCAGTTTCCAGAACGCTTCCCTTTTTCTGGTAAAGTGTTGGGACAAGGGAACCTGAAGAGAGAAAGCATGCATGTTTTACTTTTTAATGCAATATAATTACAATTTACATTATTAATTTATATTATTCATCATTCATATCAATATTACTTTTCGAAAGATCGATCAGGAAAAATGAGTCACACATGCATGGGTAGGATACATCTATAACCTGCGAGTTGCCCATTTTTGTTTGTTGCTGTGTTTTTTTAATATTGCATATCCAAACCATCAACAGTCTGATTTCTTCACTTTGTCCCAACTGCACTCTAGCGATAAAAATCTTATCATGATTCTTTCATATCGGATTCTTTCAAAAAAATATTAAAAGGAGAAAAATAGTCAGCTTTTTACATGGAAGATGATTAGAATATTAGGAAAACTGGCTAGCAATTTCTGAAAAAAGAAACATGTTCACACCTTAAAGATCCAACGTCCATCATTTCCAGAAACTGAATTGTCTTTTGTACGTCAGCAGTATTAGGGAAATCTTTTTGAGACATCGTGAATCCATATGATATGATTTTATTTGATAAATTTCATGGCTGTGTTTCATGGTGAGGTCACTGCCTCCAGTCGACTTTGACAGTGAAAACATTGAAAGTTTTTGTATACCTACATGGACAAATATGGCATATGGTACGATAGGAATTTTAGGCTGATGTAAGTTATTCTAATGCAATCAATATATTTCTACAGCCATTACTTTGTTGAAAACACTCTAACACACGCACACCCTTTAAGTTACTTTTGTCAACAAAATGGCAAGTGACAAAATAATTGATAATCACTGGTCTATCCTATGATAGATTCATTCAGAATTTCACTGTCAAAAATTGCTATAATTTCTACAGCTTTTGCAGTTCAGTCGATTCAAAACAGCGTGTTCTTGAAAATCATGATAGAATGTAAGGGAATCAGGAGCGATAATAAAAGACATTTATGCTGCATAATGACATTCAATTATGTATTGTGAATATTATCAAAATGCTTCACTTTTCATGTATGTATTTTTATGTATTTTCAAATATGTTTCCCATATATTGTGTGGGCCCACCACCGCATTATTTTGAAAAAGAATATGCTGTCTCTAATTGTCTTTTTTGCAGCAAAAGTCGATGCGTCCTTTTTATTCAAAATCCAACCCTCACTCCCTTTTGCTATTTCTTAGTTTTCTTGATTATATACGAGTACGGGTATGAATAAATCATAGCCATTTGCAATTATGCTTTCCAATGATTCGTTATTACTGAATTGGAATTCAAGTGATGTGTTCAAGTTAAAAGCAAACTGTCTCCAATATTGTGGATCAGTGTATAAGTACTTGCATGCAATAAAAATTTCAAGCCAACGTCAGATACTTTATAAATGTGATCTATAGGCCGGTTTTGATATAAGTCACTTCTATTCAACGGAATCGGGGATAAATGAAAAATATTGACAATTATTCACTTGTACCTGAGAAGCAATGACAGAAAACCAAATGAGTTACTGGCTATGATTTTTCACGAAGAAATTTTCGGATGGCATTCCTCCAATGAATCACTTCTGATTATAACTGAAATTTACATTTACTCTGAAGTTGGAGCAGAAATTTGGCTAAATGCAAAATCCATTAGCTGCGAAATTGTTGACACAATGTGACAGTAGTGCAAATAATTTGCATTAACGAAACTTCTGATCGGCAAACGTTGAGTGATAAACAAGACATATTGAATTTCATTTCTTATGAAATCCATTAACTTCATCTCATCTTTCATTTGTAAATTTCTTGCTTGTTCCATTAGTTAGATTTAACTACGAAAATAACAATAGATCTGCATAATCAATAGCGAGATCTGAGAGTGAAGTTAGGATTTAACATGTACAACTATGATCCTACTCAATTTGTTATCATGCGTGCATGTGTGTATATGAGATGGAGATGGGGAGAAACAGATAACTGCTACTTTAAGAGGAAGGCATAGTTACAAGCTCCTACAATTTCTAGTATTATTCATACAATATGAAAAGCGATGTGAATTTGAAGTTCGATAGAAAAGGCTTCTATGCATTCAATTGAACTTTACATTAGTAAATTACTTCTTCATTTGGATTGACTATGGTTAGTCGATGCCGTGTTTCAACGTTGTTCTCAATTAATTATTGTGCTCTCCATAATTCTTAGATATTCTCCCCCAACGCAACAACTATATCCAATGACAAAATCGACATCGTTGTTAAACCTATGTTTTCAAGTACACGTATACATAATTTCATGCCGATCTGATTCTCATTTCCCGAATTATTCATTGCTAAAACGAACAACCACTTGCAGATCGAATGTTGTCACTTCAGTTAAATATAGCTTTATGCCGAAAGTGAGAGTATGACAATGATTAAGTCAATAATAGACACCAACACCCTTGATTCCCCGACTGCACTCGCCTGACCCAGGAGTCGAACCGACGTCCGCGGTGCAGACGAGCTCGCGCCTTCTTTCCTAGGCCACGCTGACAGTACAAAAGGAGTGCGAGTGAAGGCAGTTGTCATCTCCAAGTGATATCGATAGCATATTGTCCTATTGTTATTGACAGAACGTTACCAACATTCATATTGTAGCGAGACAGCATGTCACACGATTACTTCACACAGTAGATTATCTCAATAATTCTCTTTGGATATTCAATATACTACAACAGACCTTTGCTGTCAATCTTTATCCTTTGCGTTGCGGATGTTGCTTACTGCCCAAGTCAGTGGATGTTTTCTTACGTTGCGAGTATCACTTTATCCATGATGGATAAAATGCATTAACAATTTTGGCATTTAATTCATTGTTTCTTTTTCATGAGTAAATCAATAAAATCTCAGTGGATGCAACCACTGATTAGTAAGACTATTTAAACCTCATTAGTCGGCTAAACCAGAGACGAAAGAACCAGATCAGTTAATTTTTTTCATAACAAGATTAATTAAAAAACACATACATGTAGCTTTAGTCTCATGGAAATATAAACTGCATGTGCTTAAGTCTACCTTTCTTCATCAATTGACAGAAACATCTCCATATTCCGAAAATTTGAGAAAATCGAGGTAACAGTTTAAATTAAGTAACAGGTGTATTCAGAATATGCTTACATATTCAGCGAATGACACAGTACATTCCTTTATAACTCACTTTCATGAAATGGAAATTCACGAACAGATTGCGTGCTATGCGTCTGCCCATCATCTTCGATTTGATATCATGCGAAGTATCTAACTCATGGGATAAAATTTTAGTTACAAACTGACATTTTACGTAAGTTTACAAATTATCTTTAATTCGGATCTAAAAACACTATCATGATACAACTCTGCACGAAAACTATCGATCGCATGCATGTGGACTCAAACCATTCATGAAGCCATAATATAAGTACGACGCATTGTTCTAATTCTAATTGTTCAAGCTTGATCAATGTTAACTTGTTTTTTAACAGCACATGAAACACTCACAATATCATAAAAGTTTGAAGTATATTGAGTTTAAGTAGAATTAGATCAATGATAGCGTGATGAAAGTCACCGATATATCACAGCCATGTTTCAAGTCATACAGGTCTTCACGAATGTGTCAAATTGCAATTCAATCCCTTCGCATGATCACTTGAGACCACCTCAAATGATGCTAACAAAATACGGCAATATATGTGAAATTCACACACGGACCTTCATCGTAGGCATTATCACGCGCAAAATTGAATTCGACAGCCCGCGGGCCGTAAGAATATACCTTATTGTACATCATCATGAATTCAAGGATATCTTAAACATAAAGGAATTCTTTTAATTTCATCACTAGCTACAAGGTTTACGTGTAGTGCTTATCGACTTTTCTAGCAAATTAGTCAGTCTGGCAACAGAATGATTTTTACCCATCTTATTAAATTTAATGAGGGTTGTTTTTCTTGAATTATGTAGCAAATTATCATTTAACTCTCGCTTATCGTCTATGCGGTAGAATGGAAACCCTGAATTAATGGTCAAAGATCCGCTTTTTATTTTCAGATGGCATCTTCCTCTCAATATTACCTTTCTGGTGTCAAATTAAAATGACATCCGATAAAAATGTACAGCTAATCAGTTAACCGAAAATGAACAACAGCAATCAGTTAACTGTGATCAGTGAAGCAATTCAAGTATTTTTGTCCAGAAGTTATGCCGCTATCTGTCTTAAAAAAAACGGAATGAGAATTTTGATCTTTTATATTCACTTTGTGAATAAATTGCGCTAATAATCAGAATTCGAGAGTATTTCATACAGGATCACAACCAGGAGATTCAAGTGAAAAATACCCATACTTGTGAATGTAGAAACAGATTTTGAACTCTTAAACAATGCCTACCCTCAATCATGTTCTGTGCATTTTCTTCCCCCTCTGTCATGCCGACTTCTGATAGCATGTGTGCATGTGTGATTGTGGGACCTTCTAGTCTACGTGACTAAACAAATAAGAAACTGCACTAATGATTGTCATACCGCAAAAAGTGAGGAGCTGTCTCAAAACTGGATAAAAATGCCAGGGGGAATTATCAGTGACTACGAAATAATTATAGGATTTCTTTTTGCCAAGAAGCTGTCATTAATTGTAGTGGTGTCCGTGGCACAGTGGTCAAGTGCTTGGCCTAGCGATCTTCTGGTTCTGAGGTCGAGCCTCGAAAGTGCTATTGTAAATCGGTAGGAAGGGCATCCGGACTAAATGATCAAAACGATCCAGATTAAAGTCTAACTATGTCAGCACCGTCCAAGCGCTCGGTATGGGGAAGTAGTGACGTTAAACCATCATTCATCACAATTACACATTGTTATAAGAAGCAGTATCTATGACTTTGACAGAATTAGATTGTTTAACTATTTCTGATTGATCGAAAGTTGTATAATTCTGGGGTTAATTTGAATTTCGGAATCAAGTCCTGATGTCACATGTCCTGAAAACAAATGTCGTCGCATATATGGTGCGATCAGCATTTATTATGCCAAAACATCAATTACTATCTTCACACGACAATATCGGCATTATGTTTCTTCCACAACAATCCTTGCTAAAATTTGAGCTCTTCAAGAAGACTGACTCGAATGAAATGTAGATCGGAAGTTGACTTTGATATCAAGCAATGAGTTGTATGAAAACAAAATATTCGATCTGTCTGGGAACTATCCCGATTTCATTCTGCGCACATGAATTTTTGGTGAAATTTGACGCGGCTCTTTGTCATCTATGACCTTGTACGACAGAATGTCAAGGATTGATAACGATTTTCCATATGGAAATCTTCTAATCGTCGCCACTCTAAATATAAGGCAGAACTGCGTTCAACTAAACGACAGCTGTCAGCATCCATTAATTGAAATGAATATCAAATCGATGTGCCACTTACCGACTTCCGATTTGAGACTGATTGTGTCACAGCTGGATCCCGGCATTAAAACGTCACTGCCAACGCTGTCTCGCGATTCACAATCCTCTGCATTTGATCGAGTAGGCCAACGCTTGGATGATAACTTTGGCTGAATATTTTCAATGAATTCGACCTGTTAGAAAATATCGGTTAAATGCATCTAGTCAACAGAAATTTGATAGTGCTTGCACTGTATTAAAGTCTCTGTAGTATAGTGGTTAAATGCCTGACCTAGCGATCTATTGGTCCTGAGGTCGAGCCCCGAAAGTGTCATTGGGAATGGACAGGACTGGTATCCAGACTAAGAGTACCACAACGCCCCAAAAGTATGACTACATCACCACCGTCCACGTGAGTTGTGAAATGTGTGCTAAAGCTTCACACAGTATTTACATTGGTCAAACAAAATACTGTACTGACTAAAAAACCGGCCGTCGAATTTTTCTACGGATAAAAAATTAATTTAGAGACTGGCCGTCGGTTGGATACCTTGGAAAAAAATTATTGGAAGGTCGATTTCTTTAAAAATCCAATTTGTCAAACAAATGCTATTTCTTCTGTTTCAACAATCTCAAGCAATTTGAACAAGCGCCCGAGGGACGTTTCCTGATGACAAAATTCACTTGATCTGTGATGTTCAATGAAATTGACACGCTTCACATTGAACTCCGCGTTCAATAGCAGCTCCCTAGTCTAAAGAAAGACTGTAGGTTGTTCACAGGGCACTTATAGTAGTTGTAATAGAAGTAAGTAGTGAAGAAGAAATTGGCCGAATTTTTAGGTTTTCAAGCACTAGCCTCCAGGAATAATTAATTTAGACGCCGAACACCGGCCAATCACCTCGGGAAAAAAATAAATAATTGGCTGGTATTTTTTCGCACGTACAGTAGACCTGTAACAGTAAGTAATCGCTTTGAAATATGTCAGATAGACTATGAACTCAACAGCACTGTGGTGCCGATTTAAAACAAATTGCAGATAGATCAGATATGATATGCCACATAAAATCAGAGCATTAAGTCGGCCCGGGATCGAGGCCGGCTCATATCCTAGTTGACCGGTCAGGTGGTCGATTTGCTTTACAGTGACCGTCGATTTCTAATTTGCATACTTTGAGTAAAATATGGACCTGCATAAGAGGGCAAATGAATTTCACACATTCATGCAATGCACTATGGATCAAATGACTTCTTTGGGGATCGCGAAACGATATTTTGTCTAGAGAGAGTCATTCCGTATATTAAACTTATTTATTCAACAGATTGTGTTTGCTAATATCGCAATCTCATACATCGAGAACTTTTGCAAAAGAAACGATCTTTCCATCAAGCTATTTGAAATTGGTACCTTTGTTTCGAATACGCGGTAATGATCAAATTTATATTACACGTGCCGATAGCATTTTGTTATCTCATGGTTGAATAACAATTTCTCTAGGAAGCCTAAGAGGCCGGCCCTTGCCAAATGGAAGTTGTGGCCAAGGCGGGATTGGGGCAGGCATTTAGATCGCGGTCAGATGAAAAATTCGAATTAAGTTCAAAGCAAATCTGCATCAAAATCATGTTTTGAAGCCTTGCATCTCTAACTGCATAAACAATTTTCAGCTTACCTTGTCAATGCTGAGTAGAGAAGAGCTGAACATGTTGTGGGTACCACTGAGATCACTGTCCAACAAGCCTGTACGGTAGGATTTCCTTTGGCGACAGAAGAAAAATATGGAAACCAATATCACTGCCATCAAGGCCATTACCAATGCAAACACCGCAAAGGGAATGAGAATATGTAGAGGCATCGCTCCTGAAATTGAAACGGGAGGTTATTAGTCTTATGCAAATGCTGGAGTTTGTAATGTGATGTTTTGAAAGTTGGCACATTTGAAAGGAAATGGAAGATTTATTAATGTTCCCCAACATGCTGACAATAAATCAATAAAACAATGTCGAGCAATATCACTAGCATAAAAGGAAGCGGATGAGCAGCTAACGTGGATGTTTTATCTTTCAAAAATTCACCACTTTTCGCGATAGCGAAATTCGAGAATAACTTTCATTTCAATAGTAGGTTTTCCTTCTACATTTTTTCAATGTCGCATCATTGTCTGTTCCTGTGTGACGCGATTGCTTTTTATTACATTGCGCTTGAATGGCAATCTTTATCGTTTTGAATTCGAATTCAAGTAGGCGTAATTTTGTGCTATGTTTGAGCATCGTGGAACGCGCACTTTGTCGAATGTTGGTTGACAAGGAATTAGACAAGAACATATACAAAATGTATCTGAATATCACCCAAACTTGCTGCCATCTAAAAAAGTTAACTACTCTCTTTTGAAATGACATTTTTGTGAGGTAGTATTAATATTTCAGATTATTCGACAATTTGATCTTTTGCATGGTAGACTTGCGTGATACTGAAATCTGAGACAACACACGCGTATATGCAAGAGATAAAGATCCGCCGTTTTAAATGTCATTTTATGGTTCACCTTATACAGTATGCGTAGGATCTTCCTGAATAGAAATTAGCAATAATGAATTCAACCACCGCCTCCCCCCAGAACAGCACTTTAGCTTCATGTAACACGCAATTGCACAAAAATCGCACTGCCAACAGCGAAAGTTTGCTTTTAGACCACGGCGACTTGGGCGGCTTGCAAGTTCTATTAATCTTATCACATGCGACTATTATTCACAGAAAGTTTTAAGTGATGAACATAGAACGATCATGCGAATACGGTATATGACCCTATTTTAGGTTTCAAGTTGCGAGCAAAATCAAATTTCTCCTCGGTTGCTATTAATTTTGATAGTGAAATAATTAAAATATGCTTTTGATATATTTTGAAAATATTAAGGATTGATTTAAAACTTTCGTAATGCTAATATGCAGACCAGACAACCTGAGGATCTCACTTATATGGAAAGACTGCCAATTTCAATGCATACTGTTGGGTAGAACATCTGTGTCGAGATCAGAGCTTCGTTGGTGGGTTGACATAAACAGACAAATTGAAGGACCGTCTTCATCTTCATCGAAAAACAAATTTCTTGTGAATGAGCAGCAACATGATTTAGTCTTATTCATTAAATTGACAATATTTTTTGTTTCGACTTCACTTTTTTGCTAAATAGATGCCGATGCACGTCGTCTCGCGCATTCATAATCCAATCATTCTGCGGCAAGATGGTCCTTTTAGTTGTCCGTTGAGTCAACCTATCAACGAATCTCCGGCAGCGGCTTCTTTCTGAGACACCTGTATTCTACATGGCAATGTATTGAAACTGGCAACATTTGAAGATTAGTTAAAACCCATATAAAAGGAGGGTTAATCCCTCCCCCCATCGGTCGTGTTAGGTAAAAGTATGCTAGTCATTCTATCAGTAATGATATCTAGACTTGTGACTAAAAATCAAAAAATGAACCTCTGAAGTGAGACGCTTGTTTTCATGTGGGTTTTAATCTCTGGTGCTGACTGCTCACAAAGAATCCTAACTGTACCTTTATTAAGAGGCTTGAACCCAAATCTTCTGAGCACAGCGAACAGTACAAGGTTACTACACTGGCATGCAGTGTTATTCATTGTGAATCTCTGAGACTTCTCTTGTTCATACCATGATCGGTTTTGAGCGTCCGGGTAGACGCCAAAATACAAGTAAAGAAGATGTCTAAATACTTGAAGAAATAATGTTTTAATGGTTCTACCAAATTAATGACTTATTAGGCCATTTCACAGAAAAGTGGGTCAGACATTGCTAGCTATGATAAGCCCAAAAAGAGAGATATATTCTTGAGACAACTTTTGCATTGGCGAGACCTTTTTTGGTCACGAACAATATGTGGTAACGGCTGAAAGGTCTTTCTCTCATAGGCAGTCCATGTTATAACTGCTGAGTCATGAGACAATTCTAGACAATTAAGTTAGTTTTGGGTCTTATTCTGAGTCAGAATATACAATGCAGTAGTGTTGAGGACAATCTACCTGTGTATTTTAAATTCAATTTACCGGTACCAAATGTCTAATCAGATTCTTACCAAGGTTGATGTACGCTTTGAGAATTGTTGAGGACTTTGAATGTAAACGCTTGTAATTTCCAAAGTAGCAACAGTTGTGAAGTAGAATCGAATCAATTTGAGCATATTTCTCGTTTATACAAGCTTAAATAATTGTCATCGATGACTGTCATTGGATGAAAAGATAATGTCCGTGAATAGATGAAGGACAAGTAAAGCGAGCAGCCAATAATGACTCCCAAGATTGTCATCTCTGTCAAAGATCTTCGTTTCCATGCAAGAGGAAATCATCAAGTCTAAAAATTGAAATGTTTGTGATTTTAGCGAAAAGCAATGCCATTTGAGATAAGACAGTTTCTGATGGGAAGTCACTTACTTGCCTATATACCTGACTCAAACAAGAATATAATGTGAAGAGAATAAGCACAAAATAGATTGGATAAGAGAAACTTACTTAATTTTATTTTTGAGGGTGCAAACACGGCTGATTGCGAATGCGATATACGTATATTTTGTATGCCGTAAAACATTTAATGAACATCCTTCGAACAACTGTGGTCTTCAAATTCATGACTTTATCACCTTCATGCAAAAGAGGATAAGAGTCAGTCAGCCACAATAGACAGCCAGATCGATAGACTGATTTTTTATCAGATGATTGTGTAGCTGCTAGAGGTGTGCAATTTCCATCCGAATCCCACTGTCGCATCGTGTTCTGTCGAATCATTTCCGTTTCGGATTCGGAATTTAGGTTTAAAACGTCAGATCGTGTCGGATCGGATTTTTACTGTTATAAAAATTCGAATCAATCCGATATCTTGGAATTCACAGCTGGTTAGTCAAGAAAAAATAGGAAGCAAAACTTTGGTCTGGATAATTTCTTTAAATCCCAGTTGCACTTTTCTACATAAAATGGCATCGTATCTGTTGCTGCATGTACCAGGTTATTTACGATGAGAAAGCTGGCGACCTATTAAATTGCCTAGTATGTACCTTTTGGTTACAGAAATCTTAAATTCAAGCAACATTCGGCAAAAAGTCAGCAGTAGGATGAACGATGGGTTACACTGCAGTAAGTTACTCTGGAGTTAATGAAGTTATTCTGGAGGTACGTTATCTGGTTTACCTGCAATAATCATGTGAGATTATAAATTTTGATTAAACGAATAGACTCCACGCTCTATAAGCACGAGTAGCAATGTTCTTTTACTTAACAATTAGGAGAGTTTTTGCTTTCCAACCTCGGCTACTGCATGGAAGGAAACTACAGCCCTATAGGCGGCATTGTCTATGGAATTTATAGCTTTATAGCAATATACAAAATAACACTATAATGTGAATAACTTATCACGGCTGTGCGATTTGGTTAAATAAGAAAAAATCAGTAACAGTCATAAATGACATGCTATAGCCTACTACTGTAGAATGTGAAGACAGCAACCACCTCAGATCAGGACGCTATGGATGTCGGACTACATTTACGTGCATCGATTTGTCAAGTATTTGTCTATTAGTTCTACAATATAGTACTTTTTTGAAGACATGATATCATACGTTATATCCAACTGTTGCTAATAAGGCAAAGCTTGATAAAATTGAGCGCACATTCATGCGCACTTTTTTTTCATTGTTGAAAGTAAAGCCTAAAAAATAAACAGAAGATGAGATCCCAATCATTCATAAATATAGAAAATAGAAGCAATTAATTAGAAGTGGGATACAGAAGGGGCATGTACGATGCAGCCAGTGTGCATCATGGGAAAATTCTTTCGGATTAGTCAGATTATACAAATGTCGGACAGGATCGGATTGTGAAAATATGTTGGTATTAGTCGGATCGCATTCGCTCGGATTCATTTTCTTCTCTTCGGAATTTGCTTTCAAGCCGTCGGATTAAACCCCAAAGCTGATCCGATGCACACTTCTAGCAGCTACACTTGCTGGTTGAAGATGAACTGACATTCCTTTGCATCAAGATGTTCACGATTTACAAACACACAATAAATCTAAAATTAAGAAATGGGTAAATCCATTTTGTATAACAACATTTTGGGCAATCTTTGACTTTTTAACTTTGTTATTTCGCTTTCTTTGAAAATTTACATATGTTGTCATTTCATGTTGAACTCTAAAACCATAGTGGCGACAACACCAAGAAATGAGTATTTGTACAAGTTCTTGTAGGCCTATTTGTACTACATAGGCTATATTGCTATGGTGTCGTCTGACCGATAGTTTGTGGTCTCTGTCAGATGGACATTTTGTCAATCGTAAGAGATTTTGAAAATGATAATTATCAAAAAAATTGGCATGCATAATTACATTATGGCTCATGATAATTCCGTGAGCTTTCATGAAATAAAATCCGAAATGAAAAAATGTGATTCGAGCAATAAATTGGAATTTTGAGAAAAATCAGAAAAGTCTGGTAGAAAAAAGAATAAACGGCTTTTTTGAAATTCACAATGGCTTAACTGTGATGATCCATAGTTCATTTTTTCCTTTTTGCTGCAACAGCTAGACACAGAAATCATGTACGTGCGTATTTTGTCGCATAAGAAAAATAAAATCATCATTTCAAAGTTGAGTGAGAAATGTGCATCAATCAGAAGACAAAAAGTGGTATCAGTCAGTGGAGAATTGTTTGGGGCAAAGGATGATTGAAAACAATCCTATTTCAATGTGATTGTTGTTCTGAATCATAGTCTGGCTAAAAGTGTGATTCATGCGCTTTCACATGATAACTTTTTTGCATAATTTAAGCAGATCACAGCGAAATTTCTTACCGAGGATGGAGTATCGATGCTTTGAAAAGGCTTTTTTAGTACTTTTCTGCCTTGAGCTAAATTTTTTATGAAGAAAACTTTGTTAGGTTGATTGGAATTTTTCATGGCCGAAATGAAGATATCTTATTAAGGTTCAAGATGAAAAAAGTATGAAAGTCGGTTGAGAACTGATGATTTTACAGACAAAAGACGCGTTTTTTACAAATGCTGTTATATAAGATGGACTTACCCAAATGAACAGTGGGTGGATAACAAATGGATACAATAGCAAATCTAGCTAACAGCTTATTTCACACATATTGTATGGATCTGTCCAGTTAACACCTGTAGGTAATAAAATGCAAGGGACAGCAAAAGTCACTGTAGAATTGAGATGTTGGACGGACAATTTTGGACGGGTAATTTTCGGAATCACCTTTCCATTTCACCGACGTTTATGTTGACAGTTTTCCTTTCTGCAACATGTCTTAGGTGACTTTTGTCCCATCAATATCTGCTTTGAATTTCAAATGTGTTCAATAGAATTGTTTTGTATTTTCATTTGAAAATGACTTTTTTTCTAACTCATACAAATAGCCTTGCAGCGCCTCTACGACGATATCCGCAACTCATGAATTGTAACTGAAGTCCGCTAACGTGAGGATATCACATATGACAAAATATAAAAGCTATTTACATATAATAAATGTAACATAGTCCTGAAAAGTACTCATTAAGCGTTCACTGGACACACGGATTCTTGAAAGTTCACAAAGACAAGACCGGAAGTATAAAAATAAAACTGGACCAACAAACACTAGAACAAATATATACAAGAGTATGTGCAAGGGGCTCATCAGCAAGATGACCAGCTGCCTTTGTCTCTTCTCGGGTCCTTTAACATCTTGGACGAATAAGCAGTGGCGGACCATGAGCTAAGTTGCACACGCTAGTAGCCTACTATAAAATTACATATGAATATATTTTTCATCTATGCTTCTTGACTGGTATGCAATTGCTTTTTCGGTGATTGGTATCTCCATCAAACTCAATTTTTGCCATTAAAGTGCTGTGTGCTAAATACATTTTTCGCGCTTGTAACATGCGAACTGCATGGGGGACGTTAGGCCTATACACTGCACTCTGAATGTGTCATAGATGATTTTCAGGTTGGCCTATCAAAATTAAATAACCTTCGTTACGTGAATTAATACGAAATTGAGTCCATTACTTTGCATCAAAAGGTGCACTTGCAATTATCGTTGTGGAAAGACGACCCTCACTATTCACCTAATTTTCGCAAATATTCTGCGATATCTTCTAATGATGATGTCATCCAACTAAAAAGTCTCGCTCTCTATAAAATGTGTGTCATGATATCATCATCATATATCAAGGTATTACGTTTACTGTTTACGAACTAAGATTTCGTCTTGCAGTCTCTTATCTTACTGATTAAGGGAAGCGAAACAGAAAATTAACTCACTCAAATGTGCTTCATTTCAAGGAACGGCAGAATACTTGTCTTTACATCTGTCCGTTCCCGACGACCGCAGTGCAGGCGGCTTCCGTCAATAAAGGGATGGTGGACTGTGCTAAAGACTTCACTCAAGCGCGTGTTGAAGTTTGCTAGGAATTCCTGCTGATTGTCTTCTGCAACCTTCCAGTAAGGTATTTGCAAATGGAAGATGCTGCAGCAATTGGGCTTTTGGCTACCGCACCTGCCATATACGCAGGCGGGACGACAACATCAGTCGGCTAGCTCTGTCGTTCAGCCCTAAGGCCACAACGGCAGCCCTCACGATTTCATTGGTGGGTGGGTGAAATTGGTGAAAACTTTGCTTCCGTGTATCATACATTTTCAAGACATCGGATCTTTCAAGTGGGCGTAGAAGAAGGTAAGAATTATTTATCTTTAATTATTGTTCTTGAGTCAATCCAGCACATCTAGAATATTTAGAAATAAATGCTTACACTAACTTCAAGCGTAATGCAAAAGAAATTCAAGCATGTTTCACGACATAATTTCTTGTAAGACTGATAAATGCTCTAGAACCACACCTCTCTCACTGCTTACTTGGATGACGCTGACATGTCCAGATTTTACTGAAGGGTTATCCTCATGAGATCACACGGTCAGATTCGCAGCCTCCGAGACATGAACACCCAAGCGAGATTAACTTGATGCTCAAAACGAGATCATTTACTTTGAATAGAAACACGATATTGTTTTTAGCCATCATGATGATTTCACTTTTTCTGACTTAGTCTTTTCTATTCGGATATATATGCTTCCATCCACATATTTGCTGATATATAAGTTTCCATCCGCCCAATATTGTAAGTAAATAAGTAGGTGTATATGTTAAACAAACTCCAGATGGAAATTGTAGGAGTAAAAGTTGCAGAAAAGGTAACACGGTGGGGCTGAATCAACATTTATTCAGCTTTTAGTGCCCATCCAAAATATTGATATATTCGTTGACAGAATCACTGTCTAAGATGAAAAATCGGAAAATAAAAAAAATCGTTGCCGGAGATCAAGAGATACAGAGTGATCAATAATCAATCGATATTGATCAATTGATTGATTCTGAAAAGGTGACATCTCTAAGTGCCCACCCTAAAAGTTGCAAGTTTCATTTTTAGAATTATTTCCTAGGACGAAAAAACGCGAAACAAAAGAAATCGTTGCCGGAGATCAAGAGATACAGCGTGATCAATAATCAATCGATATTGATCAATTGATTGATTCTGAGACAAAATGGATTTTTTCTTGGCTTCATGTGCAATCATTTCATTTTCCAATTCTCTATTTGTTCTTTATGCGAATATGTGTGAAATTACAACACCAGTGACAGAGATCTTGAGATTCGGACTGATCGATACTTATACAATTGATCGAATAATTGTGATTACAAACATTAGCTAAGTTGCAATTTGCAGTTTTCAGATTTGTCACTTCTCTTAGTCAACGTATTGGTGTCGCAATTGATAGCTTTCATATCACTTTCAACAATGTGCGGCCTTTGTTCATTCCATGATCGCTAGATGTTCTATTGTCTAATTGACTATCAGCAGTAGGATCACACACAATACTTGAGGCGACTTCAGATGCGAACCGTTGTGAGTCACCCTCAGTCACGCCACCGAATGAAAAGCAATCACTAATTGCCTGATCGCACAGTTGGTAAAATGCCTCCGTCACACGAACAGTGTCGAAGAAGGGTCTGCCTGCTATGCTTCTCAAAAGCAAAGAAAGACAACAACACATTTCGATCTCTGACTCCGTCGCTATGGTATAAAATTCAGAATCATGTGATTGAAGGACTGGATCAACAGGATGAAAGACTACCTAATGTGCTATGTCCGACGTGTGTCCGCGCTCTTGATGAATTTGATCATCCAAATAAAAGACAGAGGAAGGATATACCTATCGCCGATCATTCACGATTGTATCGAGCCAGAACCCGTGCATCCGCTTCATCGCCGTGTCAGTGTCTTGTCTGTGAAATTGCACAGTCTGTTCCACTTGGACTCAGTGCTGCTCGTTGAGCAACTGCAATGCCATGCCAACCTCGGAATAAAAGCATCCATTAAAGCAAAGAAAAAATCATGCGCCTCTGCAGTAGTTGTGCATCGGAAATTGGGCGAGGCCTTCCCCACAAATGCTGCAAGACGTCAAGGGTTCAGAATTTGCACAAAATGGCAAGTGAGGTTTCACCTAATTCGAAGGTTGCAGCACGAATCATTAAGGAAAAGGCTGATGGACAACCAAATGCAAGCTGTTTGACACTATCAACATGTGCAGGAAGGCCAATCATTCTGCTTCGATCCCCACCGCCAAACAACCAAGCAAGAACTTTATTATCTTCCGAAAATATCCGACCACTGCTGTAGATCTAACACTAATAAATATCTTGCTTGGTCTCATGGGTCACGGCTCATGTCATACGTGCGCATGGTGCGATGTGGATAAAGAGAACTTGAGAATGAACCTGAAAGGGAACACAAGAACATTCGGCAGTATAAATCAGCTCTTTTGGAATTGGTATCAAACTGGTCAACACAAAGCCGACGCGAAAAATCATGGCAACGTCATCCATCCTTCTGTGATTACGATGAATCCAGATGTTCGAGTCATCGATGTGTTTGCTCCGCCAGAGCTACATTTACTCATCGGACCCGTTACTCACATGTACAGAGGTCTTACCGAGGTATGGAGAACTGGCGCAGAAGAATGGCTCAAGAAGATCAACGTCCTACTACAAGAACGACAAGGTGGCATTTTCAATGGAAATGCCTGTATGGTACTTCTGGTCAACGCAAAGCTACTGCGAGATTTGCATTGTCCTTACGAGAATTACGTAGCAGCATTTGAAAGCTTCAAAGCAGTGATAGATTCATGCTATGGAAAGGAGTTGAGACCTGACGCTAAGCAGACGATTCAAGAATTTGGCAATGAATTCAGCAAATTAAACATCAACATTACACCAAAAGTGCATGTAGTGTTGCATCACGTCTACGACTTCTGTAGAACAAGATGCTCTGGACTGGGAAATTGGTCAGAGCAAGCCTCTGAGGCAGTACATTCAGACTTTGAATTTTCTTCGTGGAACAGATACAAAGTTCATGCATCTAATCTTCGTTTTGGACAGCAACTTTTGCGTGCAGTTTCAGAGTACGCCAGCAGACACGTTTGACTCTGACTCAATGCTTTCAAATTATGAAAATAAATTCATTTTCTAAATCCACACGCATTGTTTTCATCAGCTGACGACAGTTCAGGGAAAGTTCATGAATGCAATTCACAAAATTGCTAAGCATCAGTAATAAAATTACAAGCATCATAATAAAATAATGTAGCCAAGAAAAATCCATTTTTCTCAGAATCAATCAATTGATCAATATCGATTGATTATTGATCACTCTGTATCTCTTGATCTCCGGCAACGATTTTTTTTATTTTGCGTTTTTTCATCCTAGGAAATAATTCTAAAAATGAAACTTGCAACTTTTAGGGTGGGCACTTAGAGATAGTCACCTTTTCAGAATCAATCAATTGATCAATATCGATTGATTATTGATCACTCTGTATCTCTTGATCTCCGGCAACGATTTTTTTTATTTTGCGTTTTTTCATCCTGGGAAATAATTCTAAAAATGAAACTTGCAACTTTTAGGTTGGGCACTTAGAGATAGTCACCTTTTCAGAATCAATCAATTGATCAATATCGATTGATTATTGATCACTGTATCTCTTGATCTCCGGCAACGACTTTTTTATTTTGCGTTTTTTCATCCTAGGAAATAATTCTAAAAATGAAACTTGCAACTTTTAGGGTGGGCACTTAGAGATAGTCACCTTTTCAGAATCAATCAATTGATCAATATCGATTGATTATTGATCACTCTGTATCTCTTGATCTCCGGCAACGATTTTTTTTATTTTCCGATTTTTCATCTTAGACAGTGATTCTGTCAACGAATATATCAATATTTTGGATGGGCACTAAAAGCTGAATAAATGTTGATTCAGCCCCACCGTGGTAAAGATTGCTCTGACGAAAAACATGCGTTCTGCACATTTCACAAACTGTCATTGTACTATACCGGGCATGGAAACACGAAGGCACTTGTTCTGCGACCGGTTCTTTGTCGTTCTAAAATGTATATAGTTAACTGCGCCTCTTTTCTACCCGGGAAACTAGGAATCATCTTAATACCATATAATTCATAACTGACATGTTATTCACGTTATGATATGTTATTCACATTTCCACACATGAGAAACCAAATTTTCCATTTCACTTCCTTGATTTCACACTGTACTTCTATCTTACCTTTTGACACGCAATTAGGTGGCGTCTCTCATGGCTTTTCACCTCTCAGTCATGCTTCTTTAACGAAGATGGCATGACAGGACAATAAGCTAATTGCTGCCTTCTCAGACTCGTGTTTGAAATGCCTAAAAAAGCAAAAATTGTCAAAAATTTATAATTGTCGCTGAATTGAGATGACATAACATTTCTGCCAGTTCCTTAACTGCTAATAGGTTGTGACGTGGTAGTTCATGACACATTGCAGTGTACTGTTTATGGAAATGCTCTCCCGAATCTACTCAGATTGTAATTTTCCAAGTCATCCATGTTCTCCGCAACTCATAACTACTCAGTTATCACTCAATGCGAGTATAGAAACTCATTCCTAATTGTTTTAGTCTCAAATTTACTTATCGTCAATCAAACAATCTATTAATGAAATCAGTTTGGGAGTGTTTGAGTAGAAATCTACATCAGGCTCTTTGCAGTTGCAGAAGTACACCAGTCAAATGCTGTTCATGAACAGCGTGGGAAATCTATTTTTAGAAGAGATGAACCCATCAAACTCTTTATTATTAGTGAAAGTATCCTGTCCGTGTTTTCTTTCGATGAATCTTTCTCACGGCAGATATATTTAGTTTTTTATAATTATGGTTGATGGGCCTAGATAGGAAGATCTTTGCGGATCAGTGGATATCAGAGACTTTCAATGACATATGGCCTCCTGCAGAGTTGATCACAGAATTAAGAGCTGGAAAGGTCAAACTTCCAAACGACTGACAAATTGACAATACAAAACTAAATACGCAAATGGATATTCATGCAGGTGTAACCTTTTTACGACGTTTTTCTGGGAGTCTTCACTTAGGTCAAGAAAACATAGCTTGTTTTAAAACACAGCTTCGAAACATTTTTTTTGCTTCTTTTGAAATTTATAATGGCATTCAGTATAGAATTTGCCTAAAATAATTGTTGACTTTAGTAACACTCCAAGCTTTGATAAGTGTCGTTTTGGTGCTTAGATGAATTTGATAGTCACCACCATCGAAATTGGCAACAATAAAACCTCTAATGGAACTAAAGCTCCATGAACACATAGTGTAAAAGAGATGTTTATCAGCACCTCTATTATATCGTGATAAGTTTCAAGTAAAGATTAATGATTATATTATTAATGATTATTGCATTTATCACGTAAGCATAATTAAATCACATAATCATTTTGAATCAAAGTGATTTATCGGAGTATGCCGCATGATTTACAGACGATTATGCCGGCAATAAATCGGTGAGCGAATCAGCCTACATTCAATTCTGCCCTAAAACCGGTTTGTAGCGTTCTTCCCCTTCAGACGTCCTTCACACGCCGAAGTTATTGTTAATCATTCAAAATCATTGTCAATATGTCACAGATGTGAAATCAGCACAGAAATTTCATAGAATTTAAGCGGTGAGGTAGTTTAAGTTGGTTGACAAATTCAAAGCCAAAATCTATTCTGTGATTAGATGTCAGTTTTGATTGCTTCTAGTGAAAATCAAAAATCATGGCAATCCCCATAGAAGCGCTATGGGAGCTGTGCGGATGGCCTCAGCACCGATCCTCACCCCATGGGTATACCCACAGAATCCCCATACCTACGTCAACCCTGATTACCTCGCTTTCACAGTGAAAGAATCAAGGACTTCATAAAATTAGCGGAAATGAAATCGTAAAGTAGAGTACTGTAGAGAAGAATTCAAAATCCCTCTTGCCCATGAGCGACTTTCTGGATATCATTTACAGTTGCAAATATATCATAGGCCCTATGATAGACCCTATTAGGGTGCGATCAGAGGAGACAAAATGACTCGGTGAAGTGGAGCTTGCTTTGTCATTAGTCGATGTCACCGCAGATATGGAAGTGTGGGCTGACGTTGTCAAACCAAAGACGGAGGTAAGATTTTCTAAAATCAAATGAAATATTTCAATTCTCATGAAATTCAATATTTCTTTCAGACAATCGTTGATGCTGGTGAACTTCTTGTTTCTCTTAATTACCAGTCATCGGCGAGACGTCTGACTGTTGGAATCATGAAGTCTAGAAATCTTGGCAGGTGCGATCCTGATACGACCTTACAAATTCCAGGTGAGTCTCATGAAACAGTTGATGCGGTATGTCACTGTTCACGACGTTGAATATCAACTCATCATAAGACCAGGACAGACCACCTGGACACTGTCGGTCTGAGACTTAACATGAGAAAAACAGAGTAGGTTAAAGGGAGCAGTTCCAGATTAAAACCAGGATGAACGTAGCATGGTTGAAGTGGTACCAGACAACAGAAATGCTCTGCGACCAATGCATGCCTGGACGCGTTAAGTCGAAAGCTTGCAGGCCAGTCGTACGCCCAGTCGCCATCTGCTGAGCAGAATGCTGGCCGATCACAGGGAAGTAGGAGCAAGCCCTCCACACTATGGAAATGCGAATGCTGCGATGGTGCATCGGCTATACTAGGTGGGATCACGTCCCGAAAACACCAACGTCCGAAAGCGACGCGCCCATCACGGAGAAGATGAGAGAAACTCGGCTAAGGTGGTATGGTCATGTCATTCGAAACAATAAAGACTCTGCGACTAAAAGTGCAACACTGCTAAGTCCACTAGGCAGGCGATTACGGGGACGACCACGGAGACTGAAGGAAGACTTGAAGAATGTCAGCGCCAAGGAGGATGATGCCCGTCGATCGTGTCAAATGGAGGCGAATTTACAAAACTGCGGACGTCACTACCCTCCCTTACTAGGGGCTTGGACGGAGCTGATGCATTCAGACTTAAACTAGGGCGGTGTGATCTTTCAGTCCGGATGCTCTACTTGACGATTTCCAATGACACTTTCGGGGCTCGACCGCTGGACCGAAAGATCGCTAAGCCAAGCACTTAACCCTTGCGCCACGGAGACCACTTATAAGAAGAACATCAACTCATGAAGTAGCATTAACCATAATATGAATCAAAGAACTCTTCCTTGCATGTCAGAAAAAATTTCATGTTGAGATCTATGAAAATGTGGAATTTACAAGCTTATTTTTGAGGCGCCATTTTCTTTCTAGAAGTGCACTTATCAATAAAAGTCATTATATTGGTGAATGTTATTAACAAAATATGAGAAATTAACCTGCATTCACACAGTTGATGAAAATCAAATGAAAATATTTCTTTTATGCTTTGCCTTTTATGTCCTAAAAATTGCTCTTTTGACGGTTTTAGAATTACTAGTACTTTTGACGCTGCTCTTATAACTTAACTAAGTCGAGTTCTTCTATCGAGATTTGGATAGGACTATGGATCCCACGTTTGGACCTGAGACCCTTTTCGGACTTCTGAGAAAATATTGCCCTTCCAGCCGACTTCACATGACTCACTACCGAAAGATTGCAAGGTCAGATCCTAAACCAAACGTTGCGAAAATTACTAACTGACACTCTCATTTACATAGTTTTGTGCATTTTAGTCGAGAATTAGTGAATTCAAATAAACTATCTAAAACAAAATAACTATTTTTGATGTTAATGCAACTTCATAAGGTACATTATAGCAAATATGAGAGTGATAAAATCACGCGATATGATTGAATGAAATTAATAGAAAATTTCACATAATTTTGGGATTTCCACTGTTGCTATGTTTGCTCTTCTTAGACGGATGGAGCACTCGCTTCAATGATATCAGATCAAAAAGAAAGCCGACTTCACTGTGGTGCTTTCATTTTCAAATACCTGTCTAACTTCGCTCTGCTCTGATGTGAGTGCTATGTGTGGGTTAAATTTCGGCTCAGTATCATTTCATGAAACACAGACGCAGCATATCGCAGGAGAAACATTATCTGAGTAGGAGAAACATTATCTATAGTAGGTCAAACCAGCGGTATAAAAGGAATGAAGGCAGATTTAAGGCAGAATGCACATGGGTGATGGGTGACTGATTGTTCTTTTATCCTGGATTTTTTACATATTTGATTGTTGTTGTGTGGTCTCAAGATTGTCAAAGTATTGCCGCATGGAGTTCGTCCGTCGGAGTGACGAAGAATATACATGTACGTGGGACAATATACATGTAGAATTTTAGTACTTTTAAAAGGCTCAGTAGCTGTTACCGATCAGTTTTAGAAAGCACTGAATCTATTGAAAGTGGCTACAGAAAGTCCCCGTTACATGCAATTGCACGTGGTCGTCAAATTGTGTTGTGTGGTCGAACCCTGAACGTGTCCATGGAAGTGATCAGGAAGGGGAATGGACACAATGCTTCAACAAAGTCCAACTATGTCTACTTTGAGGAAGAAGTATGTTGTGAAGCATGTGAAGCTTGCCATGAAATCCTGACTTTACATCCACTTCGTGAACATCAATGAACCAGTTGAAAATAAGCAGAAAGAATTTTGACGAGAGAGAGAGAAATGTTTATATTGTATTGTCGAATAGAAATCAGAAATAAAATGCACAGATAAAAGTAGCAGAATGACAGATTTGTTTAGTCGAAACTAAGAACACATTCGTATACGCGTACAAAAGCAAGTATAAAACTAATAGTCACGTGCATTTAGTGTCTCGTAGATGACCTTGAAAGGGTGCTACAAATGCGTGGAAAAAAAGAATTTTGACGACGTAAAGTTCTACAGAATGGTACGGCGAGACGCCCACTTGGTAAATAGCTGGGGAACAATTCTCTGATGGAAGTCTCTAATCTTTCCAGGCTGTTGAAGGTGTTGATAGCTTGCGACCATCTTCTAGCTTCAATGTCATCCAGCTTCAGATCACGCGATTTGATTTTCAGACAGCGCCTCTGAATCTTCTCTAGTCGGTTTGAGTCTGTTGAGGAGATTCCCACAAACGCTGGGCAGCAGTACTCTATCAGCGACCGAACCAATGCTTGATAAATGGTAGTGAAGTCATCAATACTAGTGACAGATCTGACCCGCCTCAGAATGTACATGCGTTGAGCACACTTTTTCTCGATGAACTTTACATGGCCTCTCCATCCAAGGTTCGCATCCAAATGAACCCCAAGAAACCGAATGCTGTCTTGGAACTTGACAGTTGGGATGGCACCCTCGATACTGCAAATGCTCTTGAATCCACCGCGGTAATTCACTAGACCAGTGGTTTTCTCCGTATTCAAGGTCAATTCATTTGACGCAACCCAATCAGAAATATTGTCAAGATCACTTTCGATCTCAGCAAGATCCTTTGGAATGCTGGACTTTCGGACTCTTGATAAGAAACAAATGTCGTCAACATACTTGATTATGTGGTTCGAGGGGAAAATAGTCTGAAGCGATGAAATATAAATGCCGAACAAATAAGGTCCTAGGAGGGACCCCTGTGGCACTCCTCCTGTGACCTTCATCAATTCACTCTTCTGTCCATCAATGCGTACTCTCTGTTGCCTGTCCGATAAGTAGCTCTTCAATAACAACAGAAATCCCGCAGGAAGATTCATCTGACTGGCCTTGGAAAGCAGCTTTGAGTGACAAACTCTGTCAAAGGCCTTGGAGAGGTCAAAGCTGATCAGAATAGCGGCTCCCGTATGTGGGTCATCGGCAAATCTGGTTAGGGCATCGTGAGCATAGATGACAGCGTGAGTTGTTGATGATTTCTTCCTAATCCCGTATTGATTAGCACCAAGGTGAGCTGTTAGCTGGGGACGGATGCTTGATAGGATGACACGCTCGGCTATCTTGGCTGGAATTGGCAAGAGGCTAATCGGTCTGGATTTTTCTATTACATTCTCCGAGGTTTTGGGGATCGGGATTATGTCACCAATTTTCCAGATCAGTGGAAAACGTCTTTGGCGCAGGCATTCACTGATGAGGTGATGGATCGGCTCAGCGAGGACCAGAGAGCACTTCTTGTAAACTGCAGTAGGCACAGAATCACTTCCAGTTGCCTTTGGTGGGAGTCGTGAAAGAATGCTCCAGATGCCCTCAACACTTAACTCAGGTAACCAGCAGTCGTCTGGAGACCCGTCGACGAAGTCAAAACTGGAGTTGTTGGCAATGCTACAGTAATAGTCATTGATCGTATTGAGCACCTCGGATGGATTACTGGAGTTTCTGAGCCAATCACTGGGATCTCTTCCAGATTTCCCCCTCTCCATCTTGACGAATGACCATAGACCCCTTGCGGAACGACTGTCAGCTGCTCTGTCAATACTCAATCTCTACATCCAATTCTGTTTATAATGTTGAGCTGGCAAAGTTTTTGTTGATTGAGGATTTCCTGTATCAACATGGAATATTCGGTTTAGATATAAACATGTCCCTATATTCTATTTGAATGAGGAAAGAAAACTATTTCCATACCAAGTGAGAAAGAAGGAAAATATGTTTTTCGTGCTTCATTTCAGCATGTTAATGCTCTGACATACTTTCGTCTTCTCACGAATTACTATTTCAGTGGGCAATGACAATGAGTGATATATAGCTACGATCTTTAATTGTTATTGACACACTTAATTTTCTAGCGGTTGTTTTAATTTTGTAAAATCGTGCGCGAAATTGACGGATCTCGTTTTTTCCAGAGAGAAGCGAAATCCACCGTTCTCAAGAATTTACAAAATGTCAAATTTGAAAAATTATTACTTTGTCTAAAGAGTGTCATCGAAATTTCATATTGATCCTTTCGATTTGCGTGGTTGGTAGAAAAATAATGTGAAAATCCATTTCATGCAATTGCAAAATATTCCGTTATAGTTGCTAGACTCAATTCTGAGTTAAAAGCACAAATGCAGACATGCTTCCATCATACATTATTACATCGAAACTCAATTTCTACTCCTCTTTTTCAACAGATTCACACTGCAAAGTTGCTCTCTCAATCGATGACCACGTCATTAAACGGAAACACACTTCAACAAAGAAAGGAACAAGAAATCCAGAATGGAACGAAGCAGTCGTTTTCCACAATATCTCTCCATCTGATCTGCCTGCAGCTAAATTGGAAATCAGTGTTATCAATTCCAGCTCACTATTTCGTCACAGTGTGGTGCTTGGAAGTGTATTTATAGGTTCAACTTGCCCCGGACAAGGATCTGAACATTGGCATGATATGAAAATCAGTGAGCGCAAGAACCTTTGCTATTGGCATCCTTTGGTGCGTTCGCAAACTTTCCAAATGTTTTTCAATTTCTCCAGCACTTTGTAGCCAATGTCGCATTTATGTTAATAAATTGAGCCAGTGTAAAGTGAAGTTTACAATATAAAAACGGCACTTTTTACTTTTGTATCACGCAGACATGGGCAGGTGCTTTGTCTCAGCCGTTTGACATGTGAGCTAGCGATTAGATTAAAATGTAAAGAAACAACTGAGAGTCACTGGTGAGATCACCTTAGACAATGGGCTGAGATCAAGAATTTTAAGTTAAATATGGACAAGATCAAAATGATGTTTTTTTAAAAAAATAATTGTACCACTGATTTAAATATTCCGATTGATAAATTGTCGATAAACAGAAAAACCTGGGTGTGAAGTGGACTGGCATTTTAAATTTAGAATTGAAATTTTCACGTAGATTGTCTATCTTGAGAGTATTGAAACATGTACTCATTCATGAATTGCGGAGTGTTTTTATAGCCAATATTTAATGTCTATTTCTCTATTGTTTGCAATGTGGTAGAAAAGATTTTTGCAAGCGCTAAGAGAATAAGTTGTACGTCACATTGTAATTGTTCTAACACACTTGCCTACTTTCACAATCGTCGACGAAGCTCTTCAGTAAGTTTTATAAGAAATGCCATGATCTCGATCATCTTCTTTTTGACATCACCGCATACCCGTTCGCAAACAATCGAATTTTTGATGAATTTTCATCCACGAAGAGTAGACAGAACAGTTTTGCAGTTTTGTTAATTTTACTTGTAAATAACTTATACAGCTTGACCTGATTTTATGTAATTTCTGATCTTCATTTGAATAAATCTATATTTCTCTCTCTCTCAAATAAAGGCACGAAGCCACGTAATTCTATGCGAATATCCTTGTTCGGGGAAAAGCAGTTCACAAAACTAATCACCTATCCTTGAGATGAGTCCACACGATGGCATCTGTGGCTTAGATATTGCAGACAAATAGGCTCACCTCCAAGAACATGGAAGTTACAAGCTATAAGGCAGACGATGGTTCTATGCCATCTACGAAATAATTTGCAACTTTACATAATTAAATGTAAGATAACTGCTACTGTACGTAATTAAATAACACAATTTGAGCCATCCTGACACGAGCAGATTACAGAAATTACATATCTATTATAGCTGCCTATAAGAAGTCGGGTACCAACACTTTGATACCCAAATGCAGGCTATAAACATTTGCAGGCGACGAAACTTCATGCATGTAGCCTACATGTGTCCCATATAAACGAAGAATTTGTCCTCAAATCCCTTGAGTAGGGTACGATCAGCACGTTTACGCTCGTATATTTGACCAATTAATATTTCGGAAGAAAATAGAAAAACGAATTCTCCATGTCACCAGTGATCGAAGGCCTCCCAGCAGATTTGCAACAGAAAAATTTCATGATTTTATCATGACAATTATTCCTACCAAAGTAGTATCTTCCAGATGTTCTAGTGTAAAATTCATCAGAATATCATGGTATTTTGACCATGTTTGTTCCATTTTCTTCATTAAAGAAGTATTTACGGTGAATATATCAACATAAAGGGACATGAATGTCTTAAATTCACAAATGTGTAGCCCTGCCGTACCGGTAACAAAAAGACATGTCGAAATGCCATACATGTACATTATAAGATATTTGGTTAATAAAAAATTTCAAAATTTGTCTTAACACTGCGCATTTGGGCCATAACGGTTCAGTGTCATTTGTTAAGTAAGAGCTATGATCGTTAATTTGTATTGAAGTCATACATGCATAATGTCAAAACAAATGAATTCATAATTTTAAGTCGATATTCATGTCGCTTACACGCATCATAAACACGGTGCTCTTAAAAAATCGATGGATTGTCATTTTTCCGATTCTCTAAATCATGGAGCTCTGATATGATTATGAGCTCTGTCTGTTTCTGTTGAATGGTCAAACTGAGTCGAGCGTTTATTTTCGGTGACTTTACTCTGGATAGAGTATCAGATTTGAGAATTTCTTAAGGCTCGGTCGATCGCATCTTGAATTTGCTTTTCTGTTACCTCAACGGCTACTTTCTTTCTTGCTATTTCTTCTTGAACAGAAGCTTAATTTTCACGCTACCTTTTCAATTGTTTATCTCTTCCTGCTCCTTCTCAGCGATAGCTTCTCTCAATTTCCTCTTTTTCTCAAGTGCTGCGTTACACTTTTGATAAGATTATTTGATGGACTTTATCAGTGCATTCGCTATTTCTATGTTCAAGTATCCGCCTACCCGAATACAATCATCCTTAATTGTACGCAGCGATAGAAGCGTTTATTCGTCCAATTAACATTCGTAAATATCTAAATTGCTTTTGTTCAGCGAAAAAACTGATTTTGGGGCCGAATTACCGTGACTTATAGTCAGCACGCATTTCGTAAGACTCGCATGATAGACACCTGTTTTTGGATTTCCTAAACTCATTTGGTATTCTCGATACGACTTCCCAATATTCATCAATTCTTCTTTGTCCTGATGATTCCTTATCAGCAGGGAGGAACGGCAGATCATGTCCTTCATGATCACGCCTTCAATAAGAATCCTGCTGCCTTCCTCGACATCCTTTCTCTGAAGAGGTAGAGCAATGAAAAGACGGGAGATTGGTATCTAGCTGATGCAGCCTCCATTAATTCCAAACGTCATCGCAGATATTCTCCTTTCCTCCCGCTGCAGATGGTTTAACCGAACGTGGAAATGTGGAACTCAACACAGACTTTAGAGGTTCCAGAATCGACAGACAAGGCGAGGTATTGATGATAAAGAATTTGGATCGTTACGGTTATCTGGATGAAGCAGTAGAATCCTTTAATTCTGTGGAATCAAGGGAAAATACTTTTGCAGATTGCTGACGACAGCAACGAAGACATTCATGCACGTCTCCTTTACTAACTTCATTCTGCAATAAATACATCATCGCTCATGTTCCGATGTCGATCTTCCTGGTCGCTTTTCTGTTTTCAGCCTTCGTAGGATCAATTTCAAACTGACAATAGTCTTCGAAGTCTTTCCGCTTTGTCTGATCTTGTTAGCATCTTTTCTTGATAGATTTCTGCATAAAATCCATTTATAGAGAAATCAGTGCCATTTGAAGGACATGAATCATATGCTCCCTCCTTTGAAACTTCAGAAGGAATGCTTCGAAGTGCTGATTACTAAAAAAGTTAAGAAGGCATGGTTTGTGATGAAGGGTTTCAGAGAACACCTACAATACGTTTTGTAACGTTACGCTGATAGAATAGTACGTTTGAATTCTTTCTTTACGGCAAGTAGTCGAGAAAATACTGATGTAGGATCTCCAATTGATCAGAAATTCTAATTAACGGTGGTTTAGGGCTTAGCAAACGCGATTAAGGAGATCTTAACATAGATCATAGAGTAGGTCTATGACATAGATTTTATGATTTTCCTCAGATTTCGCGAAATTTCATGATTTTATGGCGGGGCATCAAATCTTATGACACTTGAAGGCCTGTCAGTGTCTTAATGCAGGAAGCATGAAGATGGTTCACAATTATTACAATGATTATGACTGAATTTAGGGCACTCTTGAGAATGACAGATGAAGCACAATTTTTTATCGGGCAAGACCATAGAGTAGGGATATATCAAAGTAAGTATGGGATATATAGGCAATCTATCTCTGTAGGCATATCTACTCTATGGGCAAGACGATCACTAACTTGGCCTATGCTAATTCGTAGGCTACCCCATTGTATCGTTGACATATCGCATATCATCCAATTATTGAATGTGGTAACAAATTGAGATGGACTTCAATGGACATGGTAGCATAGACATCGAGTTCGACTAAAATTGTCAAGTCCGAAACTGTTGTTAAGTAAACTGAGTTTTCGCACTGTTTGTGCTATTCAACTCATGAGAAAGGCTATTATAGTGTCAATGAAGCTCATTAATCAAAAAGTGTTATTCATCATCTAATGAATTTGACTGGTATACAGCTGATTTCATCTACGTATCTCCAGTGACCTTAACTAACCTAAACAGTGACCGAGATCTTGGGGAGTCATTAGACATCTCAACTGAGGACAGAAATGTGATTCCAAAACCACAAATTGCAACTGAGGACACTTTTGCACCAGCAAGTCAACATAACATGATGCCATGAAATTTCAAAAGCGTCGTAATGAAGGAGAAAGTCATCTGAAAACAAACAAAACTCGAGGGATGCAGGAATTAGCGAAATTCCAGCGCACAAATCCCTTTGTATTTTTACCTTTGCATCAAATGCGATTATTAGAGAACTCTAATAAATGAATTTGTGCGGAAATTTATCATTCCGCTTTAGCAAGGACTCCAGAAAAGCAAGAGCAAGATCCACTTTCAAAAGTTATCCACAGGCAGTCATGCCGACTACACTTGTCATGTCATTAGACGTCAATAACGGATTTATCGATCAAAATCATTACATCGACATGAATAAAAGCAAATGAATACATTTCTCAATTATATTTGAAGCGATGTCGAAGCACGAATGTACAAACCATGCTAAATGAGAAGTACGGCATTAATTTTTGAACATTTCTCAAAAATCCTATATCAAAACTGTTGACAAACAATTTTTTAAACGATTGCATTGATATGTTGTCACGCTTACACATACTAATTTCAGTAATTATGCTCAGAAAGTCTGAGATACTAATACCAGGATTCAAAATACACTTCAGTTATAAATTAACAATGCAAACGACGTAAGTGTACAAAACAATATGCACTGACATTCCGTTTAAATCAGCTGCGGAAGTATTTCGAAGTCATTGGCGCTGGACTTTTAATAAAAAAGTCACAACCTAGACGCATCAGTGCAGAAAATACCGGGAAAATGTGCAAGACTGATATGATTAGCAGGGAAAAGTTAGGACAAATAATGAAATTCGTAAACCAAGTCATGTTTATGTTTCTAAAACAAATAGACAAAAACTTGTTTTCTTCAAAGTCCATCGACTCTGTTAAAAATTATATAGGTAATAAACTGCAAATTAAAATGTAAAATTCACCAATTGATGCAAATGCGTTCTTAAATCACGTGCATAAACTTGTTGCAGTTTATGTCCACTTCTATGAACATTTTTGATTGTACATGTGCATGAATATTGCACATATACTAAAGCCAGGAAACATAGCGGTAAATTTTTAATTCTAGCTGTAAAAACATTATCATTTAAGCAATAAAATATAAGTATTGATTTCGCAAACTATATCGATAAAGCGGTATGCTCTGATCGATTAGTTTTCATTGCACGAATTTGTGAAATCTAATTAAGAAGAAACGTTTTTGATTTATACAAGTTGTGATAGAATTTGTGGATAAAACTCAATGTGTAGAAGACGAAATACACTCTACCGGTTACTTTGAAATGTAAGAAAACAGCTTCAGACTATTTGCAGAAAATTAATGGCAAGGATTATGATCATAAATGTTGAATTTCTTTAAATTGAGCTCGCAATTTTACGTATAGGCCTAGTTGAACTTTGTTTTAATTGATCGAAAATGCACGAAGAGGAAGTACAAAAATACGACAGAAATCTCACAGAAAAATAAGAAAATATCATATCTACAATGTTAAATTTGATCCGGCGCGAAATCATTGTAAGAGCGAAAAGGAAGTAGATATCTTGAGAAACATAGTTCGTCAATGGAAAAAATCCAAAACAAAGTACAAGAGCAGAACAAGCTAGAATACATATCTAAAGAACACAATTTTTCACAGGAAATAGTTCTCCCGACGAAAATGTGACATACATGTAGAAAGCAGAACTGAAAACGAAATCGACAACAATAAGCACAGCATGCAAATCTAATATGGAATTTCAATAGACATGGTGTGCATTGTTATCAGTCAAAATCAATTAACAAGAGCAACTCTTAGTGTACAAAACACTCAGAAAAATGATAATATCACAGAATGTGAGATCTTGAAAACGTGACAAAATTTGTCACTTACTTTGGAAACCGGATAGTATAAAACAACAGTGCACTGCATCATCAATGCAATAATCAATGTCGTAAAATTCCCATCTTTTGACTCAACGTTTCGTAAACAGTAAAAGAAACTGCCACCATTGGAAAGCATCTGATATAATTTAAGGACAAGCCTCGATACAGACCTTGTCGGTAACCGTACCTGTTGACCAAATTCACTAAGACATGTAACCAATGAGTGCATTTTACTGTTGGTGGAGTCGCCAACTGCATATTCCTTCGGACAACGTCCAAAGGGTAAGCAGCAGTTTGAGCCACCAAACCCGCGATGCTACCACATACTAAACGTCCTGGGATGTTGAGGACTTTTACTCTATTTTCATTCTGTTCTATGGACTGGGAAAACAGAGATGGACATTTGATTAAAAGCAACTTCTTCAAACGCTCGAATGTAAAGAAGGAGAGACCTGCGTAAGGAACCATTCCAAGCAAGGTTGGTTCCAATCCTCGATATAAAGCCTTATAACCGCCGCCACTGTGAATGATGCTCCTCATTGTACGTATAATTGCAGTACCCGCGCGCATTTTTTGTGTGTAGATCGACGATTGAAACGCAAGATTAGCACGAACAACGTCTAAAGGATAAGTACATGTAACGGCTGTCATGCCCGCCAATGCACCACATAAAAGCTTGTCGAAGTCCATTCGTATCCACTGGTCTATCTTGAAATGGAGAGAAATCTGAAATGAAAATGTATCAAGGATGAGCAAACGACAGCTACAACTTCTTAAAATGAAATAGGTCTACATTACAGAAAGAGATAATGAAGTGACCTAGTGATGTTGATATAATCAACAGAGAATGAACGACATCCCGTGGGAATGAGTGGGAATTACAGACTAAAGAAGAGCTGGTGTTGGGTTTTGGTGATTTCAACGGCCATGTTGGATCGGAAATCGATGGGTTTGATGGTGTGCATGGAGGGAATGGTATCGGCGTGAGAAATCTAGAAGGGAAGCGATTACTAGAGTTTTGTGATGAAAAAGAGCTGTATGTGGCGAACACATGGCTCCGGAAGAAAGATGGGAGGAAGGTGACTTACAGTGCGGGAGGGAATGAGACTGAGATTGACTTTGTGATAATTGGACAGGAAAATCGAAAGCACCTTAAGGACGTGAAGACAATCCCTGGTGAATTGCAGCACAGATTGTTGATTGCTGACCTAGACAAAACAAGAGTAAAGAAGAGTGTGAAAATGAAGCGCTTTTCTAGAAGGAAAATCTGGAAGCTGGATGATAGTACAGCGAAGCTTCAATTCCAAGAAAGAGTACAGGACCTCGTTGATGTTGCAGCAGATGTCTGGAGTTCATTCAGGAATGGTGTGTTGCAGGCATGTGACGAAATTTGTGGAAGAAAGAAAGGAAGAACTGATCGAGGGGACACATTGTGGTGGAACGATGAAGTAAAAGCTGCCATAATCAAGAAAAATGAAGCTTGCAAAGCACTTTGCATGGATGGTACAGAGGAAAACAAGATCAACTACAGAAGCAAGAAAAAGCAAGCGAAGAAGACTGTTGCCAGAGCCATGAAACAAGAGGCCATGCAGGAGATAGAAAAATTGAGCGAAAATCCTACCAACATCTTCAAACGTGTGAAACTCATGAAGCGGGAAGGAAGGGACGTCGAAGGCGGCCGATGTATGAGAGGAAAAGATGCACGACTGGGTTTCACAGAAAAGGAGAGAGGACAAACATGGAGGGAACACATGGAAGTGATTATGAATGAAGAGAATGATCGGGATCAAATGACTAACGCTGATAAGATAGAAGGGCCAGAGCAAAACGTGTCCAGAGATGAAGTGATTACTGCAATGAAATGTATGAAGTCAAGGAAAGCTCCTGGGTTGTCAGAAGTTTGCACTGAAATGATACATGCTAGTGGAGAAGTCGGAATTACTGTGATGACGGAACTTTATCAACGAGTCATAGATGGGAAGGGAATGCCGGAGGAATGGAGAACGAGTGTAATGATGCCACTGTACAGAGGAAAGGGTGATGTTATGAACTGTGGATCATATAGAGGTGTTAAACTTTTGGAACATGGCATGAAGATTATCGAGAGAGTTTTGGAGAAGAGAATTCGGGAAGTGGTCACTTTTGACAAGTCGCAGTGTGGTTTCATGCCTGGAAAGGGCACGACGGATGCCATTTTCATTTTGAAAAGAATGCAAGAGGAGTACCTTGACAAGGGAAAGAAGTTATTCATGTGTTTTGTGGATATGGAGAAGGCGTTTGACCGCGTCCCCAGGAGAGTTATGGAGTGGGCGATGAGGAAGAAAGGACAGAAGTAATGGTGAGAGGGGTAATGAGTTTGTACGATGAGGCGAAGACACGAATCAGGGTTGGATCAGAATTGTCGAATGAATTTTGTGTGAAAGTTGGAATTCATCAAGGATCCGTCTTATCACCTGTGCTGTTCGCAATGGTAGTAGATGCATTAACCCAAAACGCAAGGGAAGGACCATTGTCTGAAATTGTGTACGCAGATGACATCGTTTTGACGAGTGATACAATGGAAGGTCTAAGAGACAAGTTCGAAAAATGGAGAGAAGCGCTGGAAGCAAAGGGAATGAAGGTGAACGTCAGTAAAACGAAGGTAATGGTGAGTGGTTCGGAAGCGATAGACTGAAATCTAAGAAAGATCCCTGTGGGTGTATGTGGGAAAAGGGTCATGGCGAATTCGGTGTTGTGCACAAAGTGCGGAAAGTGGATTCACGGGCGATGCACGAAGATGAAGAGAGTGACTCAAAACGGGGCGCGGAATTTCATTTGCGAGAGATGTGTTAAAGCGGTTAGAGACGATGTGGTGAAAATTGAGGAGCGGTGCGAAGGTATCGAGACAGTAGACGGATTCTGATACTTAAGGAGTAGAATGAATGCCAGGGGTGGATGCGAAGCAGCAGTTACAGCGAGAGCACGGCTTGGATGGATGAAATTTCGAGAGATAGGAGAACTGCTACTTGGACGTAGATTCTCATTGAAAATGAAAGGGATGGTATATCGGAGTTGCGTAAGGCCAGTGATACTACATCCGGTTATGAGACTTGGTGCTTACGAGAGGTTGAAATGAGTATTTTGAGGAGGACTGAGAGGGCGATGATCAGAGCAATGTGTGGGACGAAACTCATGGAGAGAAAGAATAGCAACATTTCGATGACAATGCTTGGGTTGAAAGAGGAAATCGGGCAGTTGGCGAAATCGAATGCAGTCTGCTGGTACGGTCACGTTTTGAGGAGGGAAGAAGGCGACATTCTCCAGAAGGCACTTAACTTTGAAGTTCAGGGACAGCGGAAACGGAGCCGGTCAAGGCGCATGTGGCGAAAACAAGTCGAGGAAGAGGTGAAGAAGATCGGTTTTAAAAAAGAAGATGCCCAGAACAGGACAAAATGGAGAGAAGGTGTGAGAAGGGTTTCTGTGCAATGAGGTACATCCGGCCACCCTCGCTCGTCGGGGACAAAACCGGATTCAAACTGGTTTGATGATGATTATGATGATGATGATAGCCGCCTAATTCATTCTGAGAAAATCAAATGCTAATAATTTACACAATGCATTTCGTCCATTGACTATGAAGTCTAAAATCATTTGCTTTAGGCAGTAATCATTCTAAATCTGAACAAAATTGAAAGCATGCGAACCCATCATCTATCAGAATAAGAGATTGAGTAATAAAATAAATAAGTAATAAGTTGAGCAATGACCATTGACATATTAAAAGAAACAAGTGAGAGACTTGAAAGCTGCAAAAAAAATTGCAAAATATTTTTGCGAGTGCAGGTCGGGATTCACGTGCAAAATGACGATAGACTCAAGAGTTCCTAATGACTGTCTATTGTTGATGATGCACTTGGTGTTCAAATGGTTGTTAGCAAATTGCCTCTCATTATTGCAGACATCAAATGTCGCGCTGGTGATCCTGCCTGTCGAAGACCTTGGCTGACACTTTAAAGGGTTGGATAGTCACTCGGGTGTTCTGTAGCTCTCTCATTCTACCGTTTCAACAGCGTAGCTGCTTCCACAGGCGCAGTGATTTTGATACATAACATTTGATTTGGAGAAGAGCGGTAATTTGTCCTTCAGAGAGCGTATCAGAATCCTTCTTGTCGTGAAAATGACTGTCGAACGGACACTAGGAAAGCCGGGCCGCATCCAACTTCAAAAGCAACTAATAATTAAAATTCTTCTTTGCAGTATTTACACGAATGGTAATTATTCATTTTCACCTCTTGAAATAATTGAATTCATTATCAAATCACATCACATCTAAAATCCTAAACTAAAATATTTTCTTCTAAATTTTATCAGAAGCCTGACCTTATTTAAATATTCAGAAAAACAGAGGATGCAAGGAGTTTATAGAAAAGCTCATAGAAAATTCATTGAAGTCTTTAAAATTGATGAGCTGCAGACGACCGCAAGGTCATTTGTTAAGTTCGATGCTGCGATACGCAGAGTGCTTTCCAAATTTTTGTCTACAATTCTTGTACGATTGAACAGCTGATAGGGAACAACTGCTCGCGTGTGCACGTAGCTCCAAGCAGCGAAAATCCAAGATGGCATGTTCAACAAAGCCTGGGAATTTCTCTCGAGGAAGATGAATTTTGTAGAAATCCAATGCTGCTTATAGATTTCAATACTTGTAATAAATAATGCTTGGGCCGCACGAGAAGGCATTGCGAGCCGTATTCGGCCCGCGGGTTGGCCGCTCCTGTACTAAAACGTGTCACTTATTCGGCATGTATGAATCATGAAGGCATTCGTGGGAAGACATAGCGAATACGTGATTGTAATTGGCAATTTACAAGCCACATCAAACTTCGCGGTCAAATTTCTTACAAGGTGGCAGTGGTGTACTACGAAGTTTCTTACAAGGTTCTATTGAGGGTGGCAGTGTATTTTTTTAACCATGTGTCAGGGTGGTGGTCTATTGGAGTTGGCATTCTAGTAGAGGCTTTATCACACGAAAAAAATTGACTTGAAAAAGGTTGAAAGTGAATTGTAATACCTGTAATGTTATCTGGCGAGCCTACAACGGCCTCGTAATGTGTCATTTGAATTTTTGCTGGCCAGTGATATGTGATTTGCCTATGAAATACTTCGCTAAGATCGAACGAATTGATCGCCTTGCCGCCAGATGGGCCAATATCAAAAATGTTCTTCCTCTGAGGAATAGACTGGACGAATCGTGCATCAAACTGATAACGAAAGTTTCCAAGAATATTGAAGTACACCCTCTCAGCGAATTCTTTGAAATTCGCTCTGAAACCTGTAACACCAGACATTCTAGAGCTTTACTTCCTTTACGTCGTAAATCAAGATTGTACAGTCAGTCATTTGTAAGATTTTCACCATTTTCTTGAATTGTTGCGAGTTTTGTTTTTTGTCAAATACCGCTATGTAGTATTTGAAATATAGCATTATTATTATTATTATTATTGAATATTGATTCATTATTTTAAACATAAGTTAATGCATTTAAGATATCGGTGGCATTAATAATAGAATGAAATGAGATAACCGATAGATCAAATTGCCATGCAAAAGATGTGCGGCTGGCAGGATTCGAACCTAGGACCCAGTTTAACTAGACCTGTGCTATGCTAACTGAGCTACAACTGCTTAAAGGCGACTTTGTCAATAGGCAGGATCAGACCCTCACCACCAAACATCAATTGTCATAGAAATCATATAATCAGTGAATAGATATCTCGTCGACATGAAGACAAGTAGCAGGGATCGATTGTCCACCAAAGCGTCTAAAGCCATGTAGTAAATGTTGCCATGTAAGATAATGAATGATGTAACAAATGCCAGATTTATTGAAGCCTGAAAGCAATCAGTGTGATAATAAGTCGAACATATTTTGTGCAAGCATATATGCCTCCTGCGTTCGCATGCTGCTCGCCTCCAATTATTTGCGATAAAATGTCAATCTTTAATTTTATTAAGTTAGGTATGTTCGTGATCGATCGCTTTCGGATGATTTCAATTCAATTGACATACAATTTTGATAAAGTCTTCAGCTGTCCAGTCTGACCAAACTGCTAGGTGGTAGGACAGCTCAGTTGGTTAAGGGCCGAGCTTCGGCACGGAGGTGCAGAAGGTCCAGGGTTCGAGTCTGTCCGGAGGTGCCTTGGGTGGGGCAGGAATGCGAAAAAAATTGCAATGCAATTCATCATTTTGATGACCCATGGGTACATGTGATGACGCGTCTTTGCTTTGTTTAGATGAGCCGAAATATTGAATTGTTTGATAATACTTTTGACTTGGCTTAACTTTCCCAAACTTTTTAACTGAATACGCTTTAGTGCGCAAAGATTGGTGAAACTTCAATCATTGATCAAGTCATGGAGTAGCCTACTCATTATGAACCAACCGGATGGATTCGATCAACTTGTTCTCGCAATTCACAAATCTAAGCCATCAATTGCTACTATCAATGTCCTAATTCAGTAGCAGAGAAAATAGCGCAGTTCAAAGTAGGCTGCAAAATAACACTAGAATGAAAAATCGTTTGGGTTGGAGATTCGCAGCAATTATGAAGAGCGACTTGAACCCGACTAGTCCACTTTCAATTCAAATTTGAACCCTGATATTTGACATCAATTCAATACTTTAAACCGATAAGAAATCACCAACATCTGATGTGGTTCTAGCAAAGATGCCTCTCTCTTTACCCTCTTGAGCTCACACTTCCCTACAATTGCGATTTACAAAAATGTCGAGATTTCCCTCTACCATCTCGGCCATCTCTACCTACCAATCTATCCCGCTGACTCTCCCTGTCGAATTTGCGAGGTTTAAGACGATATATTCGGCTGTGCTCAGTTGAAGGGATTGGGCAAGGATCACTAAACACGGTGTTGACCTTGTCAGACTTTTCTGAGGCGCTGTTATGCTTTCAGTTCGGATGCTTTTCCTGCCGACTTCCAATGACACTTTCGGAGCTCGACCTCTTGACCAAACGATTTCTCGGCCGAGCAATTGACCACTGTGCCACGGAGACCATCGTAGCCTTCATATTTAAGACAGTTGTCAGCATCACCAAACCATAATTATTATCTACCGGTATTATCACCGCTACGCGCTCAGTCTGGAGCTATAAGCATACTCCAGCAGAATATGCAACACATCCTTTATTCCAGCCGATAGTTGTTCTTTCGACAGATCAGAATTGATCAAATCAACGCGCTTCTGAGTATGCTATATGCTGCAGACCTTAATATATTATCGATGTGTTCAGACCTGTCATCATTTATGTTCAGTGAAAACTCAGGCGTTGGCAAGATGTCTGAGATGGCCTCCCAAGGGATGAGGAAAGCTAACAAAAGTGGGAATCGTCCTTTTTACAGTTTTGTACAGTTCATAAACTCGTAATTAAAACCAAGCAAAGTTGTTGAGTCTTCACCTCACTTCCGCCTTCCTTGCTACCGATTTCAACTCATTCTGATCATGTCCTGCATTCTTATCCTCCTCGAAAAAATTATTTTTGTCACTGTCTTTTTGAGTTCTATCTCCTTCCTGAGTTCTCTCAATCTCCTTTTTTCACCAGCTTGGTCCTACATCGTCCATATCCAGTTCGTTGTCTTCACGCACTTGTACTTCTTCATCTCCTTTTGGTGTTTGCTCTTTCATCTTTTGTCACCGCTCCTCCCAGGTACAAACATTTCTAGCTGCTGTAGATTCAGTCGTACTCGCACGTCCAGTTATTTCTCTAATTTGTCGAACTCCTATCGAATTAAAATTAACTTATTTAAGTCCTGCTGTTAACAGTTCCTTATCTGACAACAAGTGAGAAAATGAAAATACATACAGCAAACGTGTTGTTGCAGTCTGCTAGAGCACCTTCACAACCAACTTAACGTGTAGGAGAAGATACAACCTCCTCCAGTGAATGTGTGTTTTTGTGGTGTCATTACAAGTCATGTGAGATTAAAAGACGATTCACAATGCTAGCTTCTGCAAATGCACCTTCAATGATGCTGAGCTTATGCTTCAGTATAATTGTTTCTGCTGATAACTGATTTCAGATGTACGCAACTTTAACAATTATCAACCTCCGTTCACAATATCACGCAACCGGGTAGTCAGACGAAAATCTATTGTGACTGATGATCCATACAGATGTCATATTTAGCAATTCTGGATAATGACTTACGTGACCGGAGTTGATACATGAGAGGTAATCGATGAAGAATTAACGAACACGATGGAATCAAATTTTACTAATACCACAATTGACATGGGACGCGATATTTTTTCACAAAACTCTAACACATCACAGAAAAATTATCTCTATGGGAATCTCATGAGGACTATTTTCTGCAATAGTACTAAACATGCTAGTAGAGCACACAAATTATACATGCTTTCATAGTAAATGAAATATATTAAGAAATATCATTTATAATTTGAAACACATTAGGTGCGGAGCTTTTCTTCCATGTGCCCGAGTTGTTATTTATCCCACTCTCATTCGTTTTGTACTGAGTGTCTAGCAAAAATGCAGAATGCAAGGTTTGTTTGAACCAAGATCTCCCCGGACGCAGAGCGAATACTCTGCCACAAGGTCACAACGCCGGATAGTAGTCCCCCATCTCCTTATTGTAAGCATATAAGTTTCTTGATAAGAATATTAAGGCCTGATATACATTTAATATGCTCAACATTTCCATTAATGAAACTATCCCGGTAACAATTACACTCTCATGTAGCAGCCTACAATACTGATGTGGATTTACTAATACTTCATAACGTCATTAGTCAAATGGTTTGAATCGATTGACGCATGCTTATTAAAAGATTGATAGAAGAAACAGTAAATGCCAACAGCTTCATTTGATATAATATGGTTGACAAATACCTAAAGAATAAAAATTGGGAAATAAGAGCATTATTTCCGCGAACAACTTAATGAACAATTAGCTATGAAAACACACACAATAAATGCACAGCAAGCTACCCATGTTTTTAAGGTTTCTACAGCATTGAGTATAATGGAAAGCATTTTCTACTCCCCATTAAATCCATATAATTATCTTTAAACAATAAACCTTAATATTGCAAGGATGTTCTTTCAACAGTGTCACAACTCAGCAAACTCCAGCTTGTGTAATTTATAGGCATAGTTGATATGTAACTGTCGAGGCCAATGATTATACTGTATTTAGATGTTTCCTCTCGCCATGACGCACCGCTTTTGATAGTTATTCACTTGCATTTCGCAATCGTACCACAGAAATCTGACATGTTGACGGCATTTCTGGATTCTACAGTGATCAGTGTTAAGACAATGTGCACGCCAATATTAAACGTGATTCTCCGTGTTTAGGCAATTAAATTACTCTATATGTAATACACACACGCCGCAAAATAGTCTTTCTTTGACATTGAAATAAAACAATACTGAGACGAGTTAATCGTGTATCTAGTTTCATCATTTGATACATCAGAATTTGATTGTTCAAATCAAATTAAATAATTCTGCAGATGCTTTTGGATGCATATATGCACATATAACTCACATTCTTCAGTATATCATATGATAGAAATTGAATCCCAGAATAAGGAAATATTCTAACCATCTGCGCACCATTTCCTCTGTACCATCCGACGAAACCTTCGCGAATTCTGATCGTTTTGAGAACAACAGCAGGTCCTGAAATCGCAACATAATACGAGTAAATTTAAAGTCATCGTACGTGATAATAAAAAACAAAATCCTTAATTATTTGAAGAAGACAGATTCGTGTTGGACAAAGTTGAGTTTCATAAATTCATAGAAGCAATTACTTTTTGCCATTGGCTAGATGGAATTCCCGGAGCAGCATGAACCTATATAGAATTATTACATCATAATGTGTGCACAAGTTTGAAATGATTGCGGCAACTATGAGACGTCCTTTGTGCATGATGACAAAGGAGCGAACATCTAGCCGACGGAGTTCCCTCATACAGAACTGAGAAGTTGCATGGTCTTTCTATGCCAACATTCGCATTGTCAGCTGTTATTGTAGGGAGTGTGACGTTGTTGGCGGTAGGCTATGATGTTGTCATCCATGGCTGTCAATGTCGATTTTTCTCAGAAAGTCTTTTAACTATATAATATCGTCGACTCGGCCTTATAAATGAATTTAAAAAAACATGTCTCTTCAATTTTACAAATAAAAAAGCATTATTCTTTAGTCTCGTGTGATTTCAGCATTTTTGTGTCACTTTGTTCATTTTAACAATCTATTAAATGTGTCGGCAACCTTATAGCTAATTTGGTGTTTGAAATAAAGCACCTGTAATGTCGATTAGCATGTCATTCAGAGGTTTAATAAGCAGCATGTTTTCATCATCTTAATATTTGCATAAGAAATATATAGTAGAAATTATATATACAACAGAAAAACATGTCGAAAACTCGGTTTGAAAAGCATGTTTAAAAGGAGGGTTTTGCCGAGCTTACATGTAGAACATAGTCTAAAACTCGTGTTCAGAAGCGTGGTTTAAAGTCATCTTGAAGCAATCTGCTAAGTACATCTTAAACCATTTGCAAAACCTGGTTTTGAAGAGGCTATATGGCCAATCATTGTTTTAAATAATAGACTGCGTTTGACATTTAAGTCCATATGACGTAACAGCTGTTCGTCTGACATTAGAAATCTAACATTATTTAGTAAAATACAACCTGCGATAGTTGTGTCAAAAGCTTTGTGTGTACATTAGGTACCGAACATTATTGCACTAATGTACAATTAGCGACAATCAAATTAATTTAAATACCATAAAGGCACAACTAGAAGCTGAGAATGTGCAATGATAACCAATATGCATTGGCTTGGATAAGAAGATCTTAAATCAAAATTGGTCGAAACTTTCAAAGTTCATGTTTGAGAAACAAAAAAGAAATAGCAATTTTAAAACACGCCGTTCTACAATCCTACCTACGACTGTCTCTGTTAGTACACTGACGCTGTCATAGCGCTTCGAGTACCAATCGCGTACTTTAGATGGCAAAGCATCTTGCTGCAAATAGTGAGCCTGGGTTATTCATTGTAATTTGAGGCGGAATCCCAGTAAGGCTGATAGTAGCCAAGAAAACCAAAACGTCGTTTTTCTAATTAAAAGCGCTTAGATCTTTCGACCGGCACTGCCGGCCATCATCAGAGGAACTGACTGTAGAACCAGCCACAGATGACAGTTCACATTACACAATTAGATTCTATGACTCCGCTGCTGTGAAAAACATAAGACACAAAGATAAAAATGCCTAAGTAAGAACACTACTGATTACAAGTGAAAAGTAACACCATAAAATACGAAAATTAGGTGAAAGAAGAAAAGTCAAGTCAACACAAGCAGTGCCAAGATTCACTGAGGGCATGCTTCACTTTGTTCTGCGAATCCATCTTCTTGGTCCAGAACGCCTCCTTTACCACTCGCTTACTCCAAACACTCTCTCTGTCTAGCACTTCAGCTTTCTCCACGTTGATTCGATGACCAGTCAACGCCACATGCTTAGCCAGCTCGGACCGGTCCACGTCGAGTTTTCGTATCGCGCGAGCATGCTCCTTGCCTCTCACCTCCTTGGTTCTGGCTGTTTCACCCACATAACTCCACGAGCATCCGTCCTGGCATGTGATCCCATACACTACGCCCAACTGAGTAGCCGGGGCAGGTCTCTTCCTCACCAGCAGGGATCGAAGTGTTGTCCTAGGCTTCATCGACACCTCGACATTCACCTCTCGAAGGACAGAGGCCAACTTGCTTGAATCCTTTCCGACGTAAGGGATTGAGCATCGTATCCTATCTTCTTCCTCAGCATCATCTCATTCCTCCTTCGTCCGGGGTGCCAGGACGGATGCTCGTGGAGTTATGTGGGTGAAACAGCCAGAACCAAGGAGGTGAGAGGCAAGGAGCATGCTCGCGCGATACGAAAACTCGACGTGGACCGGTCCGAGCTGGCTAAGCATGTGGCGTTGACTGGTCATCGAATCAACGTGGAGAAAGCTGAAGTGCTAGACAGAGAGAGTGTTTGGAGTAAGCGAGTGGTAAAGGAGGCGTTCTGGACCAAGAAGATGGATTCGCAGAACAAAGTGAAGCATGCCCTCAGTGAATCTTGGCACTGCTTGTGTTGACTTGACTTTTCTTCTTTCACCTAATTTTCGTATTTTATGGTGTTACTTTTCACTTGTAATCAGTAGTGTTCTTACTTAGGCATTTTTATCTTTGTGTCTTATGTTTTTCACAGCAGCGGAGTCATAGAATCTAATTGTGTAATGTGAACTGTCATCTGTGGCTGGTTCTACAGTCAGTTCCTCTGATGATGGCCGGCAGTGCCGGTCGAAAGATCTAAGCGCTTTTAATTAGAAAACGACGTTTTGGTTTTCTTGGCTACTATCAGCCTTACTGGGATTCCGCCTCAAATTACAAAGCATCTTGCATTGACTAGATAGTAAAGGTACTGTTTTTGTTGCAAGCCTAAGCCAATACTAAGGGGTTCAAGTTTAATAGAATTAATTTTCATTTTTATAATATTGCATGATATGCCGGTAATTTTACTACTTTCATGATAATTATTATTTTCTAAATAATTCAAGCTTCTTTTATGATCATCGTTAATGGGAATTTGTTATTTACCAACCTACGGATCTTAAACTGCTTCCCCACCCTTTGCTATAATTTCATTCCTTACAATTAACTGACTTTTTTCTCTGGAAACATCGAAAGAATCATGTCCCCGTATCAGGTACGAGTAGATAGAATACCTGCTAGACTCATAGCACTTCAACGACACTTGCAATATAATATAAAATCTGACTTTAAAACGCGGATAAGTTTAATGAGAACAAGTTCAATTATCACACTTGAATACAATTATCCTTTATATCTGAGGAGGCACATTGCAATATTATGCATATCCGTACAGTTAAAATCAATGTGAAAAATCATAAGCAGCTAGGGATGTGGAGTTTAAAAAAAAATAGTACGACTCAGACTGCGGCTACATAATCTCGCTAGACTTAATTTTGAGCAATCATCACAGTCATTCACTGTAGTGCTCTTGAGTCGACCTTTAATCGGTATATGAGGTTGACTAGAATGGAAATTGACTTAAGATCACATATATTGAAATGTGCTAACCTTTGATCTAAAATGGTAAAAATCGGTTTCCCAAAAAACTGAATATTTCTGTGATAAATCAATTATGCAGTTCACACGATCATATAAAGCCAAGCTGCTGAATTCAAAAATGTATGATGTTGTTATTTAAACAAAATTGCAGAAAGTTTCGCGGGTGTTACTGCATTATCAAGTGATGCTCGGAGATAAGAGGAAAGATAACATGAAAAGGACTATGTCACATAACGTCAAAACTGACAGCATTATGAGTAAAATTAGGCTTGATTATCACAGATTGAAATTGACAGAGAACACATTTTATCATTTAGTTTTGGTTTTATATCTTTGATATAAACTGCCTCTCTTAACTTACAAAGCTGTTAGTTCAACGTTTTATAATAATCAGTTCCGTAGTTCTTTTTTTATGTTATCTCTATTCATATCATCAAGTATCACTTGAAAATGCAGCAATATCTGCGAAAATTCGTTTAACTTTATAAAATAGCAACATATTGCATACGTCATTAGACATTTTGAATTCATCAACTCGGTTTTATACACTGCATAATTGATTTGTTATACTGGATGAGTAACTTATAACAAACTACAATTTTTCCTAAATGTCTGAGAAATGTATTTTGTATCTATTAGACGTTGCAGCCACTTGAACAACGAAAGGTTCGCTCAAGTGATTATCGTGAAATCATATCGTCAATGTTGGACAAATGAAGACACGACGACAGCTGATTTTCTGGTTGCACTCTCCTGTAGAAAAATGACAGTGAAGGTCAAGAAAAACCCGCGGCAAATGGAACTCAAGTTGGTCTCACGATTAAATTCCTGCGGTGCTCCGGGTTCTGACAGGATTCCTCATTGTCAGTGGTGCACTTAGAAAAGAGTACATAAATCGAATTCTCTATGCAGAACTTGTCGAGCTCCAGAAACAGCGTCACGGAAAACAGAAACATCATATCTAGAATTGCTTCAAACATGCCTTTTCCATTCTCATCTCGATAATATTTATGTGAATTTAGTGTATTTAATTGTAGATAAATTGATATCTTTCGCTTAACGCAAAAAGTTGACAGTAAACAACTTTCATATCTTTAACTGCTTCCTCGGCCTACTACTGGAGTCGGAGTCCGATCAAAATGGTCAGCACGAAGGCACTTCATGTTTAGCCTCAATCATCGACGAGCAGATACAGTCCCAAGGTGTTAAATGACTAATGCTTTCACAGCGCGATTATCAGAAGTGACTCGCATTTGTAGCATGACTGTTAGGATACAGAAAAACAGACTCAATGTTGAATGCCTATTCTATGCCCACCAAGTCAGAGATGAAAGTTGATAGAAACTAATAAAACTATTCGACACCCCTATTCATCTCAAATTCTTTCTCAGTTTAACTCATGAAATAAGGAGGATCGATTGTTACTGATTATAAGGAGACTGTAGAATGAATAACATGACAAAAAGTTTTATCATTTTTCAAGACCTTTTATCTCTGAATCAGTGGATAGCAGATTCAAACGAATTTTTCGAAATGTCGAACTGCCTGCTCACACCCATATTCCATGTGACGGAGTACGACAGACTTGTTATATCATGCAAAACGTTGCAGCGCTTCAAACAATTAAGAGTGCTTTTTGGTGCATTTGCATGCATTCAACGTAATGCCGTAGCATTGAAATATATTTCGAATCCATACTCGACTAGCAAACCTTCTATTTAGCATTAAGCAAACAAGATGACATTTTAAATCGCGTGATGTCAACAAGTCCCTGGCATTGTACAAACATTTTGCCGACATTTTTAAGAGCTATTTCAATATTCAAACTCTTGCTATTATAACACACGAATACGTAGAACTGAAATCAATTAGTCTGATAATTAACCGAAAAATAGTACATCTCCAATGATAGCATACTCATATCCTTGTAATTCTCATTGTGACCTTGAAGCAAAATTTTCGTTCGATCGAATGGAGCAACCGTGGTCTTTGCGCAGCATCCGGCAATACCTGAAAATATGAGAGATTAGTGCGTGACAATATGGTGAACAATGATGGTGACAGTGTGCTATTTAACACTATCAGAAAGGTCGCGACGGTCATATAAACCTGACATTATGTAACAGCGATGTCATGATCACGAAAATCGCAGGATGAATAAATGGTCTGGATTTGCAATCCGAAATATTTATGAGGCATGTGTCTATCATGTCAAGCATTTTGATTTTATAGACAATAAATAAATATGATGACTAATGAGTAAAAAGCTTGCGATGGAATTTAAGTAAAAACGTAGTGGGATATTTATGAGACTGCCAGGTGATTTTTCTGTTATTTCACCACATTGCAATAATTATTCATACAACAATTATTACTACTAAATAGAATTGATAACAGCCAACTTCCGCCAACAGAATTGATAGCCACGACTGAATAGGTAAAGAAACACTTTGATGTCATTACTATGTCTTGTAACTTAAAGTTCTATGAAAATAATAATATTTGCATGTAATATTTTAATGTTAATTCATGTAATAAGGTTTTTCGTATCAAGTTTATTATTTTTCGACGCTGTATACTAATATTGGACAAAATGATATTGTTTGTCACCTGTTCCAACTGTTTGATTTGGTTTTCGATTCTGCCTCGCGAAAATATTTGTGTGTCGGATGGAATCGTAGTTTTTTCTTTAGGAGAATGTATAATGGCTATCATTGTCTTGATCTTGCACAATGTAAAGACGCGGTTCGTTTCATAATATCTGAATCTTATGTGGTTTTTGGCGGACTTATTTTTAAGCAGATTCGTTGAGTTCCAATGGTTGGTAATTGTAGCCATTTGTTGGCAGATCTTTCTCTTCTCCTTTGTGAATTTGTGTTTATGTAAAAGTTAGTATCAAACAAGAAATTTGGCCTTGTGAAGTTATTGTCACTCAATACGAGATACATAGATGACTTATGCATCTTTAAATTATCAACATTTTGACAGTTTGCTAATGCAAATCCACCCGGATGATTTGATTGCGGAAAGAAACGGGAATAACAACAAATGTATAGCTTATTCAGATGTTAATATTAGTGTTTTTCAAGATGGAGTCCACTCATCAGTGTATCACAAGATTGATGATTTCCCTTTTGAAGTTGTATTGTTCACCTTTCCTGAAAGTCTTCTTCCTTCCCATATGGGTAGCACAATTTTTCAGGTCAAGTTTTAAGATATTAACATATTTGCTCACATTTATGCTATATTGTTGATAATATTAAAATCACATGCCAATTGTTTTCAAAAAGAGGCTATATTTTATATGATTTAAGAAGATGCATGGAAAACTTCTGCGTAAGCATTTTTCACTCCTGCTAAAGTTTGGCTTGTTTTCAAGCAGACAATTGTCCGTCCAATGTGGTATGATTTGAGTGCATCCACAGTATTTTGAGTACCGTTATTTCTGTGTATTTTATTTTTGTTTTATGGGGTACGCCTATGGCGTGGGTCCGCCACTGCTTATTCGTCCAAGATGCTAAAGGACCCGAAACGAGACGAAAGCAGCTGGTCACCTTGCTGATGAGCCCCTTGTATGTATTCTTGTGTATATTTGTTTTAGTGTTGTTTTGTCCAGTTTTGTCTTTATATTTTCGTTCTTGTCTCTGTGAACTTTTGAGAATACAAGTGTACAGCCCAGTGAACGCTTAGTGAGTCCTTTTCATGACTGTCCTACATTTTATAATATACAAACAATTTTTATATTTTATTATGTGTTACCTGCACGTTAGCGGACTTCAGTTACAATGAACAAAAATTAATAATATGCTTATATTTCAAAATCTATTTCGCTGGTCTGGCATTGAAAACGACGAAAGGAAGACCGATGAAATATATTTTGAAACGGATGTAGTATTTTTGTTCCACAAGATATCTTTTAAAAAACGTTGATTTCTTCGACAACTCATACGTTGAATTCTATGGTCCATTCCTTTGATACATTCATTTTGTTAGAAAAAATTTGTCATCGGATATCAGGGCATCACTTTTCTATGGCATGGATCATGTAATGTCTAGATATCTATAATTGACAAGATTTTAGGCCAATTCCTTTTGCATTGAGGATAACTTTTGCTTGTTTTGCTTGATTTCTAAATCTAAAATACCTGACTGGAACTGATCAGATATTTTTTGATGGTTCTTTGATCTTTTTTGCTAATTTGATGATTGTAAATTTTGCTTTCAATTCATTTTCTTTACACGTTTGATAGAATATTATGTCATTGTCAGTTTGATGCATTTATGAATTTTTTTCAGTTTTCCATACTATTGTGTTTCGTTCTTAGACAATAATTTGAAAATTATAAATGAATGCCATCTGATTGTGAAATACTTTATTCCTTTTCGCGACGTTTCGGACTCAGTTGTGTCCATTATCAAGCTAACAGTAAGTGAAGTGCATGCTTAAGGATATAAAATTTGAATTACATCCAAAATACAAATATTCCTACAAAATGCGCAGTACAAAATTGTTAAACAAATATATCAATGATAGATATGAGTGAATATAACAACTGCAGTTAAAAACTTCTACGTTGACTTGTAGCATAGAATCATGAAATTCTTAAAAGATATATCATACATAGATCTATACTACATTCAGGTGACGAGTCAACCCCTTGTCGTGTTGGTTCAGTGACGGAGAACTTTCTTTGATCTCAATGGCTTCGGCTATTTGTAATGAAGTCGAGTCAGGAAAACGGTAGAGTATTTGTGTGCTGTTGATTAACTGTCTCGGGTTGCAATTGCGTACTTCAAGGAAATGTCGTTTAATCGAACCATTGTTTTCAATTTGTCTACATCTGGTCGAAAGTGTTCTCTTGACAACTGAATTGGTATACAACGTTGTGTGTTGATCTTTGTTTGTGCAGTTATCCATAATTGCAGACAAAAATTCAAGGATCATGAATGGCATAAATCCCTAACCTTGTGATCTATCTATACATAATCTATAGCGATGCTCAAGTCCTATACACATACACATACAGTGTACAAGCAGTATTGATGAATATTTAAAAGTCGTGATTTTTGACTTTTTATTGGTAGATTAGTTTTCAATAAATATCAGATGAAGTTATATATAATTAAGTTTGAGTTATGACGGCGTTTCCCAAGACTTTGCGTGTGATTGGTGATATTTTTGAATTACGAAGTACTGTACTAATTCCTAAGGTATATCTAAAAATTAAAATATATTAGTGACATTGCACGCAACTCATTTTCTACTTTGCTAAACGTGGTATACGAGTATAACTTAACCTTTCCCTGCCGAAAGCGGGGTAAGATAACTATCCCAAACATCTTTTCGAAATGATTTCATGTATGATTTTTCGTCTCCCATTACTGAAAGTTCTTGTGATTAAACAATACAATATTAGCATTTATGCCCCATAAGTTTTTTTATTAAGATAAAAAAATAATTTTTTATGCCATGGGGTAGTTTATTACCCCTCATCACCTGCAACATCGTTTTTCAAATTATATTGTTTGAAAAATAATGTTCAGAATACAAAAAGAAGATAGCAATATGTTCAAATCGATTGTATTTTGCTAATACTGTCGTCAGCTTATTACCATCATACCTTATGCTATACATGTCCATGCATTGTACATCACTATGTATTATCTTTTTTATTAGTCACTTCATTATACACTTAGGTCTTTATTTAATTGGAGATGGAAACAAGTGACAAGTTAAGTAACAACTAGCAGAGATAAGAGAAAGATTGATAAAAGATGCATTGTTTGCGTTTTTTACTCAATCGATACGTGGGTTAATTCCGCGTTGGCATGAGGTGTTGTCAACAACCCAAACAGAGTCACCCTTTGTCAAGCCTGCAGAGAGAACAAAAAAGTAATTTCCATTCGTGGACGGTAGACGGTATAGAGATGAGATTCTAGGGCTTATTGTCTATCGGTTGTTCAAACCAAGCACAACGATGAAAACAAGAGTTATTGATTGCATTGACAGTAGGATATGCAATAACCCTTCGCAACAATCACGCAAAAATAGTCTCACATTGAACAATAGGAATGCGGCGTCTCTGTCAATCTCTCTACGTCTTATCTCTAACAACAAGAGACATCACATTGACCGAGAGCATCGGAAGAAAATGTGCACAAAGCACATGACTGGAGGAGCGAATAGATTTCAGAGCTGCGCTAACCTGTGGGCCGATGACAGTACGGCTGCGTCAAAGCCCTGGAGCTGAGGTCACATGACAATAGCGTGAAGCACCATCATTGATGACACAATCATCATCATCATCAGGGTATTTCTCTCTTTCTCTCCCTTGGGAGGAACCCCTCTCTCTTCAGCGTCCACAAAACTTTGTCTTTAGCCATGCGGCTCCATGTGCGTCCGATGTTGCGCCATCTTGATTTTGGTCGTCCACGTGATCTTTTTTAGTTGCGCGGAGTCCATTCTGTAACCCGTGTCGTCCATCGGTTGTCATTTCGTCGCGTCACATGTCCTGCCAATCGATGTTTACTCTCCTGAATCCGCTGGATGATGTCCGTGACCCCTGTCTGCTGACGGATCCAACTGACTCTCTTCCTGTCACGAAGTGTAAAACCCATCATTATACGCTCCATTTTCCGTTGAGTTGTGACAAGCTTCTCCAATTGTGTATCATTTAGCGATCATTTTTAACTGCCATATGTCATAGTAGGAAGAATACATTCGTTGAACGCCTTTCTCTTTAATTTCATGATGACTGCATTGATTCTTTTTCGCAAGCTAACGGCCAAAAGAGAGCCCTGTGAAATATTTTCCTTTGCGCTTGGTATTGCTTTTTTCGATGGCTTGTAGTTCGAGAAGTCGAAGATTGACCGCCTTTGCAGTTGCATCGATTTTGGAGAACTTATCTGATGATGATAAAGACAAAGTTGCGTATTCTGATTCTGAAGCCGGACGCAGTTGTGATGAATGCGAAGAACTGTTACTCGATTTGCTGGATAGATCTGATGATGATTCGAATGATCAGTCATCTGAGTTACCTTGTAGTGAAGATATAACACATGGAAGAAATGGGCTCACTTGGTCTTCCAGGCCCTTCTTCTTTCAGAGACCATAATATCACTCGTGTGAAACCGGGCATTACTTATGCTGTCAGGAATTGCACAGAAGAAATATTTTTCCTTCGCTACATCATAGATGATACTATGATACATTTTATTCTGAACTGCACCAACAAAAGAATTCCAAATGATGAGAAACAAATAACAATGGAGGAACGAAGGATATATTGCCATTTGTCTTCTTGGTGTCACGAAGAAAAGAAATATCGATATTTCAGAAATATAGAATCGCAACTCTTGTCACTTCATGAAATTTTGTGCGCTCATTCACCCACGAGATCGATTCCGACATATTTCAAGATTAATAACATTCGATGAGATTGAGGAAAGAGAAGCTGGTTCGAATTCAAGCGATGAATTCTACAAGATGACATTCGTTTTAGTTCAAAAATCAAGACGGCTTTTGAGCCTTATTCACATAAATGTCGACGAAGAGCTCTACTCATTCCGTGGCAAATTTCCATTCAGACAATATCTTTCCAGCAAGCCAGCGAAGTATGGCAAGAGATATTTCTGTATCAACGACGTGAAAACCTCCTATCTCTTGGATGCAATGTCCTACCTGGGAAAGGACAGTTCCCCATCAAGCCGAACGAAAAATGTCGGAGAAAGAATCGTGCTGGATACGGGTAAACCTTTCTTCAAAACGGGTCGTGGGATGACAACCGACAATTTCTTTAAACGAAACATTATGGAAGACTGTGTTAATTCGCATTGGCATGCTCCGAAAGAACAAAGGTGAGATTCCACCAACCCTTTTTACAGCATTGACACAGAGAGCAATTTTCATCATTTGCATTTCAAAGACACGACGTTGGTTTCTTACGTTCCAAGCAAATCCAAAGCAATGATTCTTATTTCTTCTCAGCATCATAGAAAATCCACTGAAAGGCATGATCAAAAAGCCACCCATCATCATGACGTGCAATGAGACTAAAGGAGCCGTCGATGCCTTTAATAAACTCATTGCTGGATTTTCTTTCCGACGACAACCAAGCAATGGATAAAAAACTGCTTCTTCTTCATGCTTGACTCGGCAGCGTTCAATTCGTTTGTACTTCTTACAGAAAAGAATCCAACAGTTTTGTCCAAAAACGCAAAAATTCAGCGCCGCATTCAATTGGAAGAACTAGCAATGAGGAGGTGGCAATCAGACATGGCGTCTTATGTTGGCAGCGGAACAAGTTTTACGGTGTGAACAAAGAAATCCGGGCAAGAGCAATAAAGTTTGGCTATTTGGAGGAATGTGCTCCAAATGAGGTTATGGATCAACATCTTTCACGAAGTGCTGGCAGATGTTCTATCTGCCTCCGAGCAAACGACCGGAAGTGTAGAAACACATGCACTGTTTGCGAACGTTTGGTTTTTTAAGAACATACTGAACTTGTAAGTTGTTTGTGTTTCTCAAAATAATTATTCTTTGGAGAATTTGTTGAATACCCTTTTTGTATTATCTTGTATTCGCATTTAAAGAGGAAAGTTTTTTTCGAGGAAAATATGAATAAAACAAAAAGGGGAGGGGAATACATCATGTTTCTGTGTCGAAGAACTTATCATTTTGCAATACTTTTGGTTACGAGACCATAATAATGTCATACATTATATCAAAGCAGATCACATGTATGAATTTGCAGGTCTGCAAATTCTATGATGTGTAATATTGAAGCGTGGATGCAAAGGGCTGAAGAGCCAGTTCGCATTTCATTCACAAATCGCTTGAATTCTGATTTGAGTAATAGCGAATGTTTTATTATGGAAAGTAGAGTTACTAGCGGTTGAAACTATCAATACATGTATTCAACCAATCGATCAAAGAAATAGGAAATGCCCTTAAATGAAATGCACACCAACTGTAACTGCAAAAGAGAAAGATATGACATCTCTTATTAAAACAGACACTTTATTCAACAATGCCTTTAGTAGGAGATACTACCTTTCTATTATTTTTACATAACACGCAATATTCATACCTTCTTTAAGAAATGTTGAGTGACATTCAGCTTTTAAATTGACGTTACAAATTGTGATGTACTGTGTACGCAACGTATCAGCATACGTTTCAGAATAGTCACAGGCAGACGTGGAAGTTGGGACAAATACATTCCCAGAAACTCAAATGCAATGTATATCCTACCTACTTTCGTTAAGTTATGAAAGCAACAAACTGACACTTCCTTTCAGAACGTCAGAATACAAATAGAAGAAAAGCATTAACATATATTTCAACTGCACTAAAACCTGATCATGTTCATCAATCTGCTGAGACTTACTCTAGATTCAATATCTATTAGTTAATCACTACATCTGAGATGCTTGTGACACTCAGATCTCACAAGCGAGAAAATTTCATAATGAGTCAATGAATTCCTTAAATTCCGTGGTTGAAGTAAACAATTTCCTTTACTAGATTACATTCTTCCGCAAGGGTTCGATCGATAACATGGATGAAATTAAACATCTTTAAGACCTTAAAATTCAATTAAAATAGAAAATTCAAGGAGTAATGCTGAATTAAATAAGGCACTGTTGGATAAGGCAGTGGTTTCTTGTGAAGGTGCAGTAGGTCCTGGGTTCGAATCTATCCACCTGTAAGGTTCAACGCTCTCATATTAGACATCAATGCTTTATGTATCCACCTTTTCACAACCTTATAAGGATGTACTCCCTACTGCCTCTGTGGGTTAGAACTTATTAGTTCATACGGCTGTGTGTCAGGAAGGGTATATATGGCTAAGAAGGAATGAAAGGCAGAGTGCAGCCTGAAGTAAGCTGCTTCATCGGTCCAAGTCCAGTAGGAAAAGGGATGATGGCGGATGGCCTGATGACAAGTTGGAAAGCAAGGATGAAGGATGAGAGCTCATCAACCATGAGAATGGAGAAGGAATACTGGAAGCAAGTCTACAAGATCGGGTGAACTTATTGATGTCATGTGGAGACATCTGATGCATACAGGAAACGAGATTGTGAAAGGAAGTACAGGGTGGTTTGGAGTACCGGACTTTACACACAACTTCTTCCGACAAGGCGGTGAAGGAGAGAGTGAAAACAAGAATCACTGCATTCAAAATAATACTCGCAAATCGGCTCAGTGACCGCAACACTCGATTAAAAAAATCAACAGAAAATACCGTCTTACATAATCGATTGTTAGGATAATTGAACAACAAAACATGATCGTGCATAAGAGCTTGTCGTTAAAGTTCTCATAAAGATTGATAGTTCATCTTTATTACATCGATAAAAAAGATAAACCGGAGATTTGGAATACAGCTTAAATGATAGCGGCCCGTATTAGAAAGAATAAATAATAATCCAGATAATTTCCTGGTTGTATTAATGCTAACTGTTCAAATACAAAATATTCAATGGTGGTACGGGCTGAAAGGTGGCTGAAAACAATAAATTATCACCTACGAAATTCAAAGTGCACTGTGGAACTTGTCAAAAAGTATCAAAAAATCAATGCAAATTGCAATGACGCAACGTTTCAAGGCGTAACTTTTTATAACAAGTTGAAGTCATTATTTGACCAAATCTAAGTCTCCATTAGCTATATTTTTCATTGAATTTTAACTAAAACTGCAACCCAGGAGGATTCTTCTCAAATTGTCGTAAATTCGTTAATTAACGAAACATTGCATTTACTGAATCGGCAACTGAATGCCATTTCCACCAACGCTCCACAGTCCGGGAGTAGTGAGGAAGAAAAGAAGTGTTTTGGGATTGTCTTCATGTTGTGTAGAGCATTAGACCATCAAAATTCTTTTTCTTTGATACGACACTGCTTTCTGCCATCAAACTATGTTTCTTGTGGATATTATGTGAGCACACATGCTCCTGTTTTCCAATGTTCTTGGAAATAAACATTTTTGACTTTTGACACTCGTAAATTGGCATGTGGAATGTGATGCTAAGGGTTCCGATAACGTTCATGGTTAGGGAAAGTGTAAGACAGGTAAGGGTTCCCTTTTCTCGGCACACATGTACTGACTGTCAATCACCAGGAAGGAAAAGTTCTCGACGCTAACAATTTGTTGAAAAAGACATTGAAAGTGATGAATGGTGGTAAGATGTCAATGCAGTCTTTGAGAAGATTCGAATGGATAACATCGCATCTGAGTCACTAGTTGTAGAGATAATATAGATGCCAGTAGATTGTAGGTTCGTAAGTTTCAGCTTTTGTTCATGCAAATAGAATAGGTCTAACAACTTCAGCGATCCCTTTGCTAGACTGTTATATAAATATATAAAGTTGTGTGATAAAATATGCTCACTCGACCTTCCTCCGTTCACAATCACACATTCAAGCAAAAACTTTGTAGTTACAAATGTTCCTAGTGATTTCGATGAAACTGTTTTCTACGAATTGATTATCATAACCCCTTTCCCACACTGCCAATCATGTTTTGCATCAAAATTTCAAGTTTTCCTTCGAAGTTCTATTACCAAAGTAGCTAACATTGAAACTAAATTTAGAATTGAATCATATTTCACAAATATTCTTCTGCAGCATAATCCTTAATTTCAGTGAACCATTTTGGTGGCGGGACAATTAAGCCCCAGTACCTGATGTGCATCTTCGATCTTTTGCATCAATTTATCAAATTAGTCTTGTGAGTGAATGCCGTGCCTCAACTAACCTTATAGACAGGGTTTGATCAGCTTTAGGAGATAGGGACAAGTACGCCCCTCACACATTGATCAAGAATGAGAAGAAATCATTGTTATATATCTGAATCCACAAAAAAATTCAGATACGACATTAATCAATTCATTAACAAATTTCATTAATTTAATCAAGTTAACACGAACCCTAAAATGCGATTCTTCCAACTAATTTATTCAGTAAGCCACCTACTAGCAAAAGCAACGGAAAATCCCAGGTACTTAACAAAGCCATGGGCTTTTTGGTGTTTTAAAACGAGTTGGCAAAAGAGTATGCAAGGAACGATTTGGTACGCGATTCAGACAACTTGTTCTCAAAGTAGATTGGAAAATACTACAGAAGACAGAAGTTAAGAGGACGTCCAAAATTCAAAAATGTATCAAGTCAGCACCACATCTCTCACCCAGACTTTCTGTTTTTGATCTCCGTATGGATTCCTTCATAAGTCGTGTGAGGTGTCGATGGCAAGCTAAGCTTTCTTTCCGTTGAAAATTGACAGAAATAATCTCATAGATAATTTCTGGAAACTTTGCTAATTCGCAAGGAAAAAGAGCTCAGTCTTGACTAAAGTTGTTTGTCTTGTGTGTCGTGGAGCTAATAATGGTGAGTCAAGAATTTTGACAGCATTTGATGAGTTGTCATCAACTTAAGACATCATCAGACAAACTGACAGCAAATTCATACTGACATGTACAATAACTTTCAAAAACAGAATTGTAGAAATTTTATACAGAAACATCTTAATGCACAACAAAACAACGATTAACCATATGTATAAAAACAAGAAATAAAAATAATGCGACAGGCACCGTAGTATTGGACTGCGTTTTTTCAATAGAAATTAAAGGAAAAATTGACCTGACTGGATAGGCCTGTAAAAAAATAAGAGTGATAAAAAGAATAATAGACATCAGAAGAATAATGAGAGTGTCAAGTAAATAATGACAAGGATTTTCAAGTGATAGAAATTACTTACTGCTTAAAATGTTATAATTTTGAGTAAAATTACTTACTGCTTAAAATGAAGCAGCTTATTAATGAAGCGATAGATGAAATGAAAATCTCTGAAGCTATAAAGCACGATCATAGTATCGATTCTTGGGTTCAAATTATTAATCATCAAGGCTTCTCGCAATTGAAACTTCGCCTGATCGTTGTAGCTAGTTAAACTTGTTGTGGAAAAACACAGGGTGGTTTGGGGGAAATAAATGGTTCGATTAAATATAATCAAAAAAACGATGGCCTATCATTTAGCATCCATATGTACCTACATCGATAGCTGTTCTTTAACATATTTTGTTTCGCAGACGCATTGCAAACTGTTGCCGTAGCACTTCATGAAAGATTTGGATGTTTTTGAAATTTGGGCCTAATTAGTTTTACTATGCAACACATGTTGTTTGACCTAGTCACGTGGAGCAAGCTAGAATCAATATGGACGATTTTTTAGCATAGTGAGATGTCAAGATCATTCACACGAAATAGCGGTTTCGATCGAATATGTGTTCATGATTTACAAAGCTCGATCGATTTTGGTTATATGAAACAGGTCCGGGGAACGAGGCAAATGCGACAAAGTTAAAAGTTTGGTCTTTGCCGTCAAAGATTCTTGCACACGTCTGCAGTTACTTTTCCTAATATTATCTGTCAAATAAGTGACAACAACATATTTGACATCACACATTTCTTAAGGGATGATCGGGTACAATGATGAAAATCCAAGATGGGTTCGAGTTCAAGGATTTCGATCGATTAGCTACAGAAAAACGCAGTTTCAAGTCAGTGAAAGGGATGGCTCTATATCCAAAAAGAGAGATAAACCGTTACGATAGTTAGAACCTAAATTTAATATTCCTTTTTCTAACATAATTCATGATACAATATAGGCTACAATAGATATAATATAATACTCATGAAATAGGCCATTTTTAAGTTTTTTTTGAACGCATATCAATTTTAGCACTACATACATGTGGCTTACTTAAAATAGGCCTATGTGACATGAAAATGCTCTTAGCATAGACTTGTTACAGTAGATGTCATCACATTACTGTGTAATATTGACATAAATCTACCGCCATAATGAAGTACATTAACTCTGCAGTCTTACAGAGGCCTAGATCCACTGAAATGTGTGAAACGTCTCTGTTCCTGGTACTGATTAACCCCTTGAGATCTTGTCCAGATCAGTTAGTCTATCAATAGGAGCGTAATTCATCATAGTCGTTTATATTTCGTTTAATATCCACAACCTCCAATCGAGATGTAATTCGCGTCAACTGTGTAAAAACGTGCTTAATGGCGTTACCCCAGTTCCATGTCGCAATTGCCGTGATTACGGGGTAAATACGACATCCAAAGTCGAGTCACTCACCTTGACGGTCCTAGCGGAAACCTATTATCTATAGCATAAATAACTTCACGCCAGAAATCCTTAAGACTTGAAAATATTATCATGAAATTATCGTTTAATTTGAATCAATAATGACAGCGCAGTAGCTAGACATAAACATTCGACACATATAATAGCACGTCACTGCTGTGATAATAAGGAAGTGTTGTTGTAATAACCTACTTGCTAGAGGAATGACAGAAGTACATCGTTTCTGAGTTCTACAAAGTGGGATGCACACCTTTCTACAAAAATGCAGCATTTCAGGCACTTAGTGATTCAGAATGTTGTTTTTCTCCTTAATCGCTTCATGGAATAGTCTCATAGCAAGCTTCTGACGACGTTCAGTAAAGACAGTTGATGTACAATTACATGTTGCTCCATGTGGCCGGTTGATGATATTTTGATCCCGTTGATTAACTCGTTCTATCTTATCCTGATTTTTTTTATTAACGCAAATGAAACAGGCATAGGCATACTTAAGAACTGGACGGATAATTGTCACGTACACCATGCGTAATTCTGCACTACTAGCAAAATGTTTCATTGTCAGGAGTATGTACAATTGCCGTTGAAGTGATATTATTCATGTTTGTCCCATCTAACTTACTTGCTTGCCTCCCCGCTTCCCGTCCTTGTTCATGTTGAACGGGTATCAGACGGTTGTTACTTTCTGATGGCGCGCCTCCACTCCTGTCGGTCGTAGCGTGAAGATCCTCGGAGACGACACGACCTTGTTTTCCTTGGTCTTTTTCTCGGTCTTATGACTTTGACCTCCAACTGGAAAAATATTTTCGTCCGGTCATTCTCATCTCTTCTCAGAATGTGTTGGTACCATCGCAGTCTTCTTCGCAGAACAACGGAAATACTTTCCAGGTTCATCTTCTTGTCTGCTTACCCCTGCATCCATCGGAAAGCCTCACACCGCACATTCATCTCACCATTGCCTTTTCTGTTCTTTCAATCTTCATGATCTGATCACTTTTCACGGCCAACATCTCACTCCCGTACATATCGCGCTACGGACACAAGCAGAATACACCTGGCCTTTCCTTTTCAAGCTTTGGATGTCAGGAAGGATGCAGGTTCCTCCATCCATACTTCGTAGTCACTGCAAGGTCGGATCCACCTGCAGCACTCAACATGTCACCAAGGTGACAGAAGGACTTTACTGAACTGAAACGGGTGCCACCCAATTAACTCGGCAAACTTAGTCGGAGTCTCTACCTGAGGGCGTCCCGAGAATTTCACATTTTTTCGCCTGAAGATAATCACGGAGTAGTGATTGAAATTAGTAACACTATAAAATAGATAAGATAACATCAAATTATTCTTGACTCTTCCCTATCAACAAAATATGCTCTTTAGTCAAGACATTTTCAAATACGTCCCGAACACCTTGGGTACACAAGATGACACGCAGCTGCGTTTGAAGTTCCCTTCACACCACTGCATCGTTTGAGGATCCAGCGGTCGCACGCGCCGCACTTAATGGAATTCGTGCCAACCGCTTGTATGCAAACTCCGCATGGTCAATTCCCTACTGTTAGAGGTCTATCTAAGGTCACATAATAGTGACCCCGAGTATTGTTACTTCACAGAATTATGCAATGTTGCATTGATAAGTAACACTAGTCCAAGATCACCTTTTTTCGCTTTTTTCGCAAGACATGGAGTTCTCCTTGCTTAAATTAATATCAATAAAATTCTTCTTGTACCAATTTTCCACGTTCAGGGTCTCGGCCTGTATTGTTTGTTTGCGATGTGTTGAATACATCTATCGGAAAATCAAAGTGACATCATCAGCAAATTTTACAGTTGATGTTGAAGGATGACAAGCTTTATAGTTGCTGATATACCAACATGGAAAGGGTTAGGAATGGATCCTTGACCCACTACAGAATTAGACAAGAAGGTTTCAGACAGAAAGCGTCCAATTTTGAATTGACACATTCGCTCATCCTCAGTACTCCTGAATCCATTCAGAAAACATGTAGTGAAATCAGTGTGGAGCGGCTTCTCTGAACTGAATGTTGGCAATTGAATGATCAATACTGTGAAAAGCTCGTCTAACATCAAAAGTAAGCAATGCAGATCTATCTGATTATATAAAATCGTGATTTTTTACCAGGCTTTCAATAATTGTCATAATGCTGTCACAAAACACTGGTCTAAATTTGTTGATGATTAACTTTTCTACGATTTTCGATCCTGTGCACGTCATTTTGTTCTGAAGTCGTAATATTTCAGCTGGCTCTGATTTTGTGATCGGTGTGGTGATTCCAATTTCCATTAACCTGGGGGATATTTCTGCTGTTAATAAGGAGACATTCGAAAGTATGCGAATGAGTCAGGATTTCAGATGTCAACCGGTGAAGCTGGTGGTCATCAACATTCAAAAACGATGCAAAGAATCTGGCAGCCATCATCAATCTCGATAACACAGCGGCAGGAATTACTGGCAGGTTTCCGCAAATTACTGCCACAACTCCTCAATCACCAAATTGATGATATGCCCATACAACGTCCCCAATCCATTTCTTTTGATTTATTCTCCGGTCTGTATAGTGTTATTGCTCCAATCTTACCACTTTCTTAAAATTGTATAAGCCTAGCTGTTATATTCTAAAATTGCGCAGGTCTGCCTTTGCATGCTGGTTCTTCTATTGATAAACTATCGATTTCTTCATTGCTGCTTTGCTGACAAACGTTATGACTATTACAAAATAACTATTAACATTATATCAGTCATTTAACAAAATGACTATTACAGTTGCTTAAGCATGTTTCTATAAAACGCAATTGATTTTATGTTGAGATGAGAGTGACATTTAGACAAGAAATAATAGCGCCACCAATCCACACATTAATGAAAAAGAGTAATTAATATACATGTGTGCCGTACCGGTACCTCGTTCGAGCACAAGTTGAACTTTCGAAAAGAAAGCAATTGAGACCAATAATGCGCTACCAATAAATTTCGAATGATATCACTTACCACCACAAATTAATTTCAATCCGTTCTCATACCGGAAAATAGTTGAGGAGTCGCTCATTCTACAATGTTATTCATACAACGAGGTAAAAATATGCTGAAGTGTCTTTGAAATGATTGTAGCATTGTTCGACTTATTCGAAGAAATTTTATGATTTGAATAAAATTTCGAAATTTTCTACTACAATTCCAAAATTCGCTAAAATTCTGCCGACAAAGTTAAACCTGGTTAAACCGATAGAGTAAGTACTCAATGGCTAAACTCATTTCAACCTACTTAATTATTCTGCCGGTAGAGCATTCAGCTAACTTTATGAACGACGGCAAGACGCTGAAATCGAATGAATATTCTGCCGTTTTCGATGCCATGCCGTCGTTCATTAAGTCGTCTGAAAATTCTGCCGGCAGTATATTAAATCGGTTTAAAATACTATTACTCTATGCTCTAATACATATATTTTGTCAATTTTGATAAAGTGTTCTCAACCTTGCATCATTGAAATCTATTACTATTGGATCTTCATGAGATGCACACGACATGTATATAATATTAAGATGAAATTTTCTACGACAATTCGGATGCAGTCGGAGAAGTTTGTCTGAAATCCCTATGATATCTCGAGATTTGCACTAGAATCATCAGATTATCATTTTGAATCTCTTTTGACATTTTGTGAATGATATTATTAAATGATTAATCTTTCGACGCACGATCTTTTTCTTATTACGAATTATATTTCGGCGGACCGCCATTGTCAATCAATTTTACAGTATACACAGTGTGATTTGAAATCAAATTCAGCAACATGTAACAAGAAGAATGCCAAAATATCATTGGTAAAGTTGAAGATAAGTCAAAGACAGAGAAGTTAAACGTTCATGACCACATAGCACTTTTTATGTGCTAGCTTTTCATCACATCTGCCATAGCATGTAATTATATACCATAGTCTCTTAATGCTGTGATGTCAATGTAGGTAATTTCGATTGATTCCATTCATTTTTTGTTATTTATGAGTGTCACTTGTTGTTGATTTTTGTTTCTGATTGTTACAGCTTCGGTTATCTGTCTTTCCATTGCGTTGTTATGGTACACCCCGGTTACGTTCATGTTAAAATTTTGTTTGATTCCTTCATGCTGGGTTTCACAGTGTCTCCATAATACAGATGCTTCTTGTTTTTCATTCAATTGTTTGACATGTTGATTTCCCCTCTTTTTTGTATTTCTTGACATCTCTGCCGCATATATTGCTTTACAATTGTCACATTCTATTTTATCCGTCACTCCTGATGTCTCACAATTTCCTTTGCCGTTTGACTTACATACTAGACATTCACTTTCACATTTAGCTTTCTGAAAAGGATGGGATTTTTGTAATTTTGATTTAAGCGTTGTTCCAGTTTTTTCGATGACCTTTATTCTTAAACCGTTATCCTGAACTTGTTTTTCACATTTTCTTTTCAAAACCGAATTAGGTGTTGCTGTAATAAAGAGAACACTTTTGTCATTTCCTCTGATACCCATTTTTCTTTCTTTTCTTTTTTTTTCTCCTCTCAATATATCTCCATGTTTTTGGTCGATACATTGGACGTACATTCTTATCTTCATCTTCAATTATGCAATCGTATGCATGAAGTGCCGACTTCGTAACTTGTGATCTAAATTTAGCATTATAACCTGCGAATTGTATCCGTTTTACCATTTCTGTTAATCTATCTTTTGGCCAGGCATAAATGGTGAGTTGAAGTCATTCATTCAGTCATGCGATGTCTGTATGACATTCCGGTCCAGTAATCCTCATGAACCTATTCTGTCTCAAGAACTAGCAGAGGGTCCATGGGATAAAGTAGCAGTGGATCTGTGTGATTTTCATGGGCGTCAGTTGCTAGTGGTAGTCGATTATTACAGTAATTACATTGAAGTGGCACGTGTGACGAACACCAGCTCTAAGGTGGTCATACAAACCTTGAGTGAGATGTTTGCCAGGTACGGTGGTCCGCGTGTCTTAGTGTCAGACAACGGTCCCCAGTTCTCGTCGTCTGAATTCACTCGATTCTGCCCTGAATGGGGCACGAACCACAGAAGGTCCAGTCCACTGCATCCTCAATCGAATGGGAAGGCTGAAAATGGTGTACGTACGATAAAGAGATTGTTTGAAAAGTGCAGAGAAGACCGAGTCTCAGAGTTCAGAGCTCTTCTTGATTGGCGTAACACTCCGTCCGAGGGTTTTGGCACTAGCCCAGCACAGCGCTTCTTTGGGAGAAGATGTAGGACCCTTTTGGCCAGTCTGTCCAACTCTTCTTGAGCCGCAGTTTGGTGTAGAACTGAAACGAAGGATGAGATGAAAGTGCGAAAAGGAAAAGCAAAAGTTTTATCATGATAGAACTAGCAGGCCCCTCATGTCCCCTTAGAGAAGGACAGGCCATTCGTATGCGACTTCCCGGTCAGGTTAGATGGAGTTCCCTGTGAGGTATGTGAGAAGGCTCAGCGCACAAATCGTATCTGGTTCGCGTACATGGCGCTCAGTATAGAAGGAACAGAAAGCAGCTGCTAGTGGACAGAGCAGAACAAAGCACAGCTGATCTTAGTGACCACATCAGCCTGGCGCTGATCCTACGTCTGCGTCATGGGAACGATGCGAACCAAGAGATCGTTCGCTCATGGTCCAAGGCTCCAACACTCAACGACGTCCAGGATGGGGACTGTCCCGACTCGAATCGACCGGCCCAAGATGAGGGTGAGGCCACCGACAACCGAGTCATTCAAGTGGAGAAGTGGTGCGATGGCGCGGGCGACGGAAGGAGGAAAGCGATGTGGAATTGAAATCACCTGTTATCGAGACTGCTGACACTACACTACAGTGCGACGATCGAATCGCCAATGTCGATTGCCACACTACCTGAATGATTACGTTCTTCCTTAATCCTTTCTCTGCGGATTGGAAGAGTTATCCTTTCTTTGATGGGGAGGATGTGACGTTTGATCATAGAGTATATATGTGTTTGACGTTATATCCGAATGTAAATATTATGTTTGTGTTTAAAGCGGTATAAATCAAAGACAGAGTTTCGATTGTGAGCGTGAAGGTCACAACAATGAAATACACGTGAACGCGTTTCTGTTAAAAACCATCGTTCTGCTACAAATCAAGTACATAAACTAGAATCGTTATTGAGACTATGGTATATAATTACATGCTATGGCAGATGTGATGAAAAGCTAGCACATAAAAAGTGCTATGTGGTCATGAACGTTTAACTTCTCTGTCTTTGACTTATCTTCAACTTTACCAATGATATTTTGGCATTCTTCTTGTTACATGTTGCTGAATTTGATTTCAAATCACACTGTGTATACTGTAAAATTGATTGACAATGGCGGTCCGCCGAAATATAATTCGTAATAAGAAAAAGATCGTGCGTCGAAAGATTAATTATTTAATAATATCATTCACAAAATGTTATCTAAATCTTTCTTTAGAAATTCATTTGAGATTGCTAAAAAATCCCTTTTGAGAAGAAGATGGAAATTCGGTTGTTCTCGCCGAAAGAATTATGGTCGATGAAAACCCCCGATGTTTATAATTTATTGCTACCTATTAAATTGCTACCTAATTGAATATATTGTATTCATTTGTTCACAAATACAGCCCACAAATTGAAACTCTTTTAGTATTGTGCTGCTATTAAGTGGATGTATGGAATTTGGTCACCGATTTATATATTTCGAAATTTTGACTTTTTGTAAACCGGAATCAATATTTAAAATATTCCATATTAAGCATTTCATAATTCACCTTGAGACTGATTTGGTTCGGGATTGACGATCTAAAGCACATTTTGAGAATCATGCTAACTATCCAAAATGCATGAAATAATAATTCTCCATGAAAATTACAAACGGATTTTGATGTTGGCCTTGTTCTATGGTTGGATATCTAATACAAGGAGTACTGTAGAACCTAATGTTTGTTGGTCTGCAAGTACAGCTTTGTATTTCAAGCTATTGTCTTTTTAAAAATCTAGAGATCGTCGCCTGCCGAGCAGCGGAAGTCATTATCGATACTCAGCCATTGCCCTACTAGCTTCATGCTCTATGCCACTAAAGTGAACAAAAGTGAAATTCCGAAGTTTCTGATTGCATCATTGCGACTGTGTGTCATGACACATTGACAATTTGCAAGACATGGACATACATTACTGTATCATCCATGCTTTTCAGCATTAGCCATATTTAAAGCAACAAATAACAGATGAAGTTTGCAAGTTTTCTATCTCCCTTTGCCTAGTCGTCTTTTCGAGTGGGAGAAATCACATGGACTTAGCTTGTTCCTTTGGCATCAAGCATCCATTCCGAGAGGTATAGACACCTACGCTTCATGTTCTATAAGATAAAAGTTAAAGTTGTTTCAGCTTTACCGACTTGTGCATGATGATGAAGCCATCATTCTGTGAGACTACTGACAGCAACACCTGTAACCTTTGCATCTAGTATCTAACAGAAAAAGAAACCAAAATGGTGCAATTGTTTGTTTATAAGCACACATTAATTTGAGTTTGAATGTGTTTCAAGGAAAACATGTTTCCAGATGCCGAATTTGCAATCGTTGTCATTAGTCCATTCAATTATCAAAAACCTAGTTGCACATTCGCATAATTTGGTGAACATCAACATTCCTCTTAATAACTTGCAGGTATAGGGCCTATGAAGGTCTAACTCTCTTTCTCTCTTTACATCTCGCTCTCCATCTCGCTCGCGCACGCGCTCTCCTTCACTTTAGTGCCCAATTCTTTCCAACTTCTGGACACTTTCGAGTATTGATATCCAGGCAAAACACTCGAGTACAGTGGTCAGACCACTTTGCCACGTAGACGATGAGGGTGGGCCACCAGTGTAGGCCTATACTTGCTTTACGTGACTGATAGTTTATGTGACTGATAGTTTATGATTTCCTGCGGTGAAGATCATGCTTAAAAAGGGCAAATAAGTAGCAAATTTTAATTTTTCTGAATTCTGATGCGTTTATTATTATTACACAGCCGTTACTGAATCCTGTAAAGTTAGCATGTAGTTTTTCACTTTGTTGTGGAAAAGTTCGTCACTAGAAAAATCATCATGATTCATTCTCTGAGAAAGATTGTGTATTTTTTAGGGTTGTGATAGAACATCAAATCTCTATATGTCAGAGATATTTTTGGCATTCTAGATATTGAGACTGTAGCATTGAGATCTCGACTATTCCAGATGAATAGCCTATAAAATGAATAGCCGAGATATTGAGATTGTAGCATTGAGATCGCTACTATTCAAGATGAATACCCTACTGTTCAATCTGCTTAATCTGAGCTACATGCTAGAAATGATGATACATTATGCATTGTACCTGGATTGTGGCTTCCGTTCCCTGCAAGAGACTTGAATTAATCTCTAATAGGTATCGGTAGACACATGTATTTCATGAGTCACCAAGTAAGTCATCCTAAGATAAGTGCAACTGTCAAATCATAGTGCAGACATAAGAGAAACTGCTTTTCTTGCACTTTAGCTTGAATTATTGATTTAATTATCACGTGGAAAGCAGCCGGTCACCAGCATTTACGGAAAACGCATGCAAGCACTAGGTACTGCATTAAATATATAAGTTTTATTAAATAGAATATCGTTTTGTAATTTTAAGCATTTCTGTAAACTTCTTTCAGTTTTTCTGTATAGATCTTTTCCTTTTGTGCTGATTTGTTTAAAAGCAATCTTTGAATACCAGATATTATTAGATAAAAAAATTCGACGTTTCGGACACACATACAAGGTCCATTTTCAAGAAATGTAATTAAGATAAAAATGCCAAAAAGTTCAAATTCAAAAGTTGTGAGGAGATCAGCATATATTTACAAATATATAAGTCAAAAGTATAAAACGCCCAACTTAATAGTACAACATTGATGATGATTGGTTGAGTGATGACCAACTATGAAACGTTCGCTGGAATGATGTCTGGGCTGTCCACCTATTTCTATCGACCATTGAAGACGCGGGACGCCGAAGTACCGCAAAACCAGGACTGCTCTTTAACTTGAATAACTTAATAGAATCTCGACCGTAAAACCAAGGTGAGATGCTTTTTTTCTTGCTCTACCAATATAACTCTGTAATATACGTGAATTTTTAGAAAGCCAAAACCACAATCCATTAATTTAATGGAGAACAAGAATGTCCTAAAGCCTTCTGCAAATGAAAATTAAGGTAAAATTTGAAAGTAGTGGAAAACGGTTCGAAAAGTTAGTTTTGAAAATAGCTCACTTTTGAATTTCGCCAATAGTTTTTGATGCAAAAGCCTTTGAATATATCTTATTTTCCATTAAATTCTCTATCGCATGGTGGTTTTTGTTATCTGAAAATTCACATAAATTGCAAGGAGAGATAGAAGTGTCCCCTTGCTAAATATTGGGTTTTAATGTCGGGATGAACATCCGACGAAAGATTCCATGCGTTAAAATCATGTAATAACAAAATGATAACATAAAGTAGAAATAAAGTGGAAGTTGAAGAAAATGCAAAATATTCAATGTAAGCTAATGCATTTTTCTGCATAATACATCATTTCCCCCGTTGAAACAAAGATTAACAAGCAGGTATTAATGTAAATTGTCAGGTGGCCACTATTCTACATGTATGCCAATCACCTGATGTGCAGTCAATCCATCTAAAACATCAATCCTTATAAATATTGAATCATATTCCGTATATGTGAAATGCTGCTATTAGCTAGTCTCACTAACGCTACTTGAGCACGTCTAAGAATGTCCGATCTCTGCGATTCTACAGATGTTTGGGTTGTCTGATGGATAGGACAAGCTGTTGCACTCATCAGTCGGCTTTTTTCTCATTTTTGGATTGGGCTGATAAAAAAATTATTTTTATGTTACTGGTGCAGCTAGCTTTATATCCGTGCCGCTTTAAACTTAGTTTGTCGAGTTTCTGACTTATTACTACGAAATACTGTGAAATAACGAGGAGCACATCCTTCAAGCGTGTTATTTCATCCATTCATGCGGTTTGCAATTCACAAAAATGCGAAAGATTATTTTGATAATTTGGTTTTGTTGCCGTTAACTTCACATCTCTACCACCTCGAATCTTTTTAACGAATATTTTTCAAAAAAATTGTATCAGCCAAGTCTCAGCAAGCAAAAACGTCTGCAAAAATCAGTATAGTAAATCTTTGAAAAGTGGACCTTTGATAGTGATTCATGTCTCTTCTGGAAAAAAATGCTCTTCATAGTCCTGGACGATCGCATTCCAGCATTAATACCGACCTCACGCAAGATGACACGCATCCGTTCTGATGCTTCACGAACACAAGCCAATGACCCATCATATTTCTTCTGTTCCGGAGCATTTCTTTCTTTACGTCTGCCGTAGTAGCACCAACTTCTGCATTTTTCTTGGCTGTGAACATTATATTGTAGCGGAGCTTGAAATTTTGCGGTCTCATGTCTCAGATTTTCTTGGAAACAGAGTCTAGATGCACGGCACGAAAGAGATTTCACATCCCTTTTGAAAGCACTTTCAGGATGGCAAGATTTCCGGTTTAAATACCTATATGGGTAGGTTTCTCGGTGTACCGGTATATAATAGAACATAATAGAAGTGCTTTATTCGATCAAATGAAAATCATATGTTACAATAAGTTGAACTCATGCGTAAATATAAGTCATACTTTAAAGTATATATGCCAACAGCAAAGTCATGCAATGACATATGAACAAGATGTTGACTGTCATAACTTTTACAGGGACATTCTGCTTAAAATAAGCCACAAAGGGAAAAATATGAGTTCATGTTTGTAGCTCACAAAGAGGTAAGCATTGATGATTTGGAATGAAAGTACAAAATGTTTAGACATCAAACGATGATCACAATGTGTAGTTCTATATTCATCATGGAAGTAAAGTCCTTCTATTCAACATGAAACGAACTCTGAAATTTTATCGATAGAGCTGTCCACACTTTCTTTCACTACTTCTATAAATTATGTGATGTGCTCCTGGTTTGTCAATTCTTTCGAATCGACGAGACAATGTTTTATTCAAGTTAACAAATGCGGGACATGTGTACTCCATAACTGCATGAGATGCATAAATGAGATGTAATTCTTCAGATACAAACGAGCGCCACTTACGTAAAACTTAAAAACGCTTGTTGGCAACTTCAACAATTTCGTCAACATGATAATGCCAAAATAGATTATCAGAAAGTATAGGAACAATTGAATAGTTGCCGAATCAACAATATTCAATGATACGTCATACAGACTGGGATTTACGCAAAGCGTTACTCACTCTTCATTACTACAGAGTGCTAAAATTTGATCTCAATGAGATTTATCTCTTTGCATCCATTATGGAATTCTTGACAATGAGAATCTTCATTAGAAATTTCAGAATTTAACACAGGTACTAATAATACTAGATCATCAGTATATTTTGCACAACTTTCATCATGCATTGTCATAGCAGTTGCATCTGTAGCAGGGCTGTGGAGCCGATGCGTTATCTCATCGGCTCCGGCTCCACGACACTGATGTGAAAGGCTCCGGCTCCGACTTCAAATTCAGGTTCTATCTATGCTGGTTATCCTGGATCCGTTGAACGGGTTTTTTGGATAACGGTGTGGCCTTTAGAGGCTTGCTACAATCATCAAATTAGTTTTCATTAACAAGCAACGACTTAAGTTAATAATAAAAATGATAATAGTCTAATATAATGACAAATAAACATATTGTCATAATATTTTTGCATGAATTGACTATCTCTTGAAAGATAAAATAAAGTTATAGCCATGGATTGGTTTAAATTAGATAAAGATCTCCCGCACTGGCTAAATATAAATTGGCCTTAGCCGTGCAACACAGTCTACTACGAGGCTACATTGGAATAAGACCACATGAGTGATGATGATATTAGCCTAATTAGCCGTCACAGGGGCCCCGAATAGTAGTTATAAGCTTTTTAACAAAGCTTGAATATGAAACTGGATAGCGTATGACTCTTAAATAGCTTATGGGCCTGTATCTACTCGAACATGGAAGTTGGAAATAGGGTATGCGGGTTTATAGCCAAATATACCGTATCAATAAAGATATCCAAATTGCTTTATTGAACATTAAAGTGTATATAGGCTAGCTTAGGTTGTTATTGTTTTTGTTATTGCCTTTATTCAATAGCTTGGTTCGATCATGAATAATATGATCGGTGGGTAGCCACGACTCATCATCTGTAGAAATTGTAATTTAGATAGCCTCATTGCTGTGTAGGTCTAGAAAGTAAAATTGAAAATTATATTAAAAAATATTTAAAATTATCTAATTTAGGACAAGTTTTGTAATTCTATGCAGCATACTTAATAAGTTAAGGCCTAACTTACATTATATTAATTTCGTATTTTTCATTATGGCGTAAAGTTGCACTAAATAATTCATCAATGATTCATGTATATTATTATATTCAATTTATGTATAACACATTACCACTATTCCTCTGATGATGGTTAGGCTGATGAAACTGAACTCGGAGTATCACACAGTATGTTTGCAGGGTGCTATGCATAATAAAAAATTTGCCTGCGGAGCACCGAGCAGAAATCCCATCTACTTGCTAGCTTTCGAATGCGCGTGCGGATTTAATGTCCACAGTCATAGAAAGGAGGTCAAAAGGCGCCTTTATTGAGAGGCGTCTCAGTCTTTTTTTATTGTTTACATATAAGTCAGCTGATATCCAGCATTAAAGTGTTGGACAGACGGAAAAATAATAATAATGTAAATTCTTGTAATCCACCGGTCTATGACTTTTGGGGAATTATTATTACACGATAGGCTCTTGTGCAGTCCCCCACCCCAATTTTTCTCTGGTCAAAAGATGCAGCTCCATTGGTATTGTCCGTTTCAGCATCACCGGTTTGAGTGATGCATTCCGTGCTGTTGTAAAAAATCTACATTGGTTAATTGCGATGTCATGGTCCGAAACTTTCGTTCACCAAGTCAACATTGTAATTTTGCCTTCGGGGGGGGGGTTTTTTTTCGCATTGAAATATAACCTTTGAATTTTGAAGTCAAAGGAAATTTCATTGTGAATGAGATACTTTTAAATAATAGGGCGCTACTAGAAGTGGCTGGGTCGCTTATTGCTTATAGCCATGTGACGGATTGTAGTCAGGTATTGTGGTTGTGAGTGTGAAGAGTTATCCCTCCAATCAAAATTGATCAAATTGAATAATCGATTGTTTTGAAAAATGTAGCTGGGGGGACTGCACAAGAGCCTACAATACAATCTAAGGAAATTGGCATTGTCACAGGTGCCGTAGCTTCTGCCTGTAGCCTACCGATAGATGATAGCCTCATAGTAAACGTATTGATTTAAGACTTTGCGCAAGAAAATGTAGCTATATTCTCTTTGCTGGACTGAACTGGAAATGTGTACATTTTGATCTGGGCGACTTGTCTTAGGAAATCTACAATCATCTAGTTAGCATGCATATAACAAGTCTTTCAAATTACTGGATTTTGGAGAATACGTTGTCAATATGGAAATTAGTCTTACGAAACATAACGCAATTAAAAAAATATTACACATGTGTTGTAAAATTTTAATAAATATTAATACAAAAGAAGGCGGCAAATGCAAAGAAAGATATCGTGGAGAGACAGATCATTGTATACTTTAAAAGGCATATCTTTAGATTTCAAATGATTTAATTTTTTTTTGATGTCAATTAATAACTTTCAAAATTTCTAGATTTATATCAAAGCTTCAAACTATCGGAGCCGGAGCCGGTGCCTTTGTGATAAATCGGCTCCGGCATCGACCATAAAAATTAATAAAAAAAAACCATCGGGCTCCTTAGGTCCGGCTCCGGCTCGGCTCCGGCTCCACAGCCCTG